>MU277727.1:0-199305 GCA_022385805.1 Pilatotrama ljubarskyi | reverse complement strand
CTCCTCCTCGAGTGCGGCCCAGAGTTGGTCCAAATTGGCTGGAAGAGGGTTGTGGGCGCGGATCTTGCGGTCTAGATGCTCCCAGGCATGCTCGATGATGTTCATGTCCAGAGACGAGGGCGCCCAGTCCAACCGCTCGACATTGTGCTTCTCGAACCAAGTTATTGCGAGGCGCAATCTGTGCTTCGAGTCGAGATCTTGCTGGAAAATGATGTCGGGGATGGTGCGGGAGTAGTCGGAGAGCGTCCCGAGAAAGACGGTGTCGAGGATCTTGCAGTATTGCTTGGCATCCATCTTCCCCTCGATGCGATATAGACGACCTGGCCCATCCCATGTCAGGCATTCCCACACCTGCAGGCTTTCTCCTCTGTGCTTGACCATCTTCTTTACTTTCTGGGGTTTTAAGGCCTCTCCAGCCCTCCTCCTACAGTATTGCTTCCCGTCTGAGCCGAAAAGGTTGAATTTGGAGTCATCTGTGAAGTAGACCCTCTTCCAGAAATCCACCGTCCGATCTGCGTGCTCCGTAGCCCAGGTAAGATGCTTCGTGATGTGCTCAGGTTTCAGGAAAGGCTTCTTCCAATGCACTCGGCCGTGCAGACCAATTTCGGCGAGGTTCCGGCGGACAGTGGATGCCCCAACGTCCTCGGAAAGTTGAGCGAGGACGTCTGCACCATCACAGGCCTTGCCGGAATCGACCATAATTTGCGCGTGACGAAGGGAGCGCTCGTCGAGCTTGCGTGGACGGCCTAGCCGGTGTGGCTTTGCATAGGGATTGGGTTTTTCGAGGAGTTTCTTGTGATTATGACAGACGGTGGAGGGATGGCAGCCGATTTCAGCGGCAATGGCAGCAGTCTTTTGACCAAGACTGTACATTGTCATAATGGTTTTCTTCTTGGTCGGGGTGAGCTCAGCCATAGTTGATATGACAGCAAAGGATGAGGTTGCAGGAGGTTTGGGGAGGTTTGATGAAGTGGTTAGAGAGAAAAGAGAGAAAGAATTAGGAGACCCGGGTGCGCGCGTGTCCTCGCGCCGGGGACAAATAGGTATCAACAAAGTGTTCATCTCATTGCTGCACATCTCAAGCCTGCATTTAGGATCCAATCTTCATGAGATTTTGTGTATACATACTACAAACCCGTATGTACATTATGGCAAAGTTTCATGTCATACTATGCATTGTGTGTGGAGAAAAAAGGGGATACAGTTGCAAAATTGGGCGCTAAATACCGGCGTGCAATACTTTTGAGTGCCAGTGTACCTTAACTCAGAACTCGATGAGGACGTATACCTCGAGCAACCACCGGACCACGAGTTCGTGCAGTGGTGTAAATTTGTCCTCAAGCTTTGGAAGGCACTCTATGGTCTCAAGCAATGCAGGCGCAAATAGTACAAGGCCCTTTGTGTGGCACTTGCTGACCTAGGATTTCACCGTGCAGAGGCCGACTATGGCGTATTTTTCAGACGGACAGTGACCCATCTCGTCATTCTTGCAATACACATCGTCGACTGTCTCATTACAGGCAGCTCGCAACACCTTCTCAATGCCCGCATCGGGCCTGTCAGCTGGCCCTTGGAGATCAAAATCTCGTGTGACCTCATGGAATGCACGCTCGCACTCTCACAGCATGTGTATATTGACATAATCCTCACACAGTTCAACTTTGACAACCTCAAGCCTGTCTCGACCCCTATGGACCCGCATATGCCTCTCTCAAAGGTGCAGTGCCCAGAGAGTGCCACCGAAGTCACATGCATGTGGCATGTACTGTACAAAGAAATAATCAGATTGCTCATATATGCAGCCATGGATACATGTCCTGATATAACACTCAACATCTCAACTCTTGCACAATATTTGCAGAACCCAGGCTGGCCTCATTGGGAGACTGTCAAGCACATCTTCTGGTATCTGCTCGGTACAAGAAAACTCTCGCTCATCTACGGAGGCATGTGCCATGGTCTCAAAGGGTTCATCAATGCGGATGGCTCACAGGAGCACCGGCGCACCATCATTAGGTACATCTTTCTTGTTGATGGCAGTGTGGTCTTGTGGTCCTCGAAGAAGCAAGAACTTGTTACACTCTTGACTGCAGAGTCCGAATACCTTGCCACCACCCATGCCGCAAAATAAGCTATCTGGCTTCGCCATCTTATCGGCGAGGTATTCCGCCCTCTTTTCTTGCCGACCTCACTCTATTCAGATAGTAAGTCAGCCATTGCGCTCACGCAGGATGGTCGTATCACGCATAAACGAAGCATATTGACATTATTACTATTTGCATAAAAGTTGTCATGTGACACTTTTCTGCTCCATGCCGCATCCCAGATGTCAAAATATTGTTGCAGCTCACAGAACTCATAGAATCAGATGCTTCCTTAGTTTGAGTAAAGATCAAAATATATGTTATTTTTTGATGTATATGTTGGATGGGCAACTGAAGCTTTCATGCTCTACTTTAGACATTCAACCCAGCTCATGATAGGTATAGCTGATATAACCATAGTGGGCCATTTGGCCAGCTTTCTGGTCACCTCTCCACTCATTTTATATGTATATCCAAAGATATAAATCTGATGAACTGACTACAAGACAGATCAAGATTTTTGAGGAACTCTGTACTAAGCTACAGATTTTTCGAAGAGGGAGACCGCAAGCGAAGCCTTTCTGGTCTCGTGACAACATTTATGCAAACAGTAATAAATACCACTTCCTTCGCTACACTATTGAGGTC
Source organism: Pilatotrama ljubarskyi (assembly GCA_022385805.1). Lineage (NCBI taxonomy): Eukaryota > Fungi > Basidiomycota > Agaricomycetes > Polyporales > Polyporaceae > Pilatotrama > Pilatotrama ljubarskyi. Next base: position 196,573 of record MU277727.1, on the reverse strand, counting down.
GGCTCGATCCGACTCATCTCCTGTCCCACCGACAACATGACCACCAATACCTTCACGAAGGCGCTTCCCTCCATCAAGGTCAAACATTTCACCGTCGCACTCGGACTCACCGCAGCTTGAGGGGGAGTGTTGAAGTACAAGCATGCATGAGCCTGCGTGCGACATCTGTATGCCCTCGCGGTCAAGTGGTGTGTTGCCAGTGGCGTGGGCCTCATGCTCGTGGCTGCACCGTATACCCCGTATGACAAGGTATGCACCATGTGTGCCGCCTCCCTCGTCTCCACCATGTACAAGAACACTGTGGATACATTGTTTTATTAGTTTATACATCAGCAAACTGTGCAGGTGTCTGGCCTGTCTGTGTCTTGCAGATCTGTCTGGCAAGGGTCTTACCAGTGACTCGGTTTCTTCATATGCCTTGGTCTAAAGGGAATATGTCTTACTGGTCAAGACAAATGTCTTATCCACCAGACCACTGTCTGAATTTTTAGTATAGACTTTATCAGTGTTCTGTGAGCATCACATATATTTATGAGCATTGTTGTGAAACACATACTCAATTGTAACATTGCAAACATGATACCTTGCAAATTGGTTATTGCAACTCTAGATGTGTCAAATCAAGTATAGGGTTTGCCAGAATATCTAAATCAGTGCAGCAGGAGCTATAATTAAGTGAGACTGGAGGAGTGAGGCAGTATGTAACAACCATTCCGCAGATAATGTACATGTAAGATCACATGAACAAAATCCATAAGAGTGTGTGAACATGCTAGATGACCTGCGTGTCTGTTGCTACATGACAGGAGATTGTAAAGCCAACAAGTGAATTCATAGATCCTTGTGACTTGTGATGTATGTAGCAAAGTCAACCTCATGACTCTTTTATGCTTGAGCAGTGAACTCACCCTATAGTCGTATGATTGATAGATTATTCTGTGGTTTAAAGAGTCCAGGATGATTATAAAGACTCAGATCTTCTAGGTCTCTCACTAGCTAAGCATACCAGTGAAAGGTTTGAGTACTCAAAAATACTATGTACAGTCTTCACAATGAATGGAAGATCAATGTAGACTCACTGATCATGCTTATCAAGTATGATACAGATGATCAGGGTGATTGAGAGTTCTTGATCAGCTTAAGAAAGCACGAGAATGGCAGAAATCTGGTGGTCAGCAAGAATCAGATGGCACTGGCATCCTAGGTTCAAAGGAAAGCAAGTGATCAGGTAATTCAGATGTTTTATTACTGTTTGCATAAGTGTTGTCACGTGACCGGTATGGCTTCGCTTGTGGCCTCCCTCTTTGAAAAATCTCTAGCTTAGTACAGAGTTCCTCAAAAATCTTGATCTGTCTTGTAGTCAGTTCATCAGATTTATATCTTTGGATATACATATAAAATGGGTGGAGAGGTGACCAGGAATCTGGACAAATGGCCCACTATGGTTTCATCAGCTACACCTACCATGAGCTGGGCTGAATGTCTAAAGTAGAGCATGAAAGCTTCGGTCTCCATCCAAAATATACATCAAAAAAAACATATATTTTGATCTTTACTCAGACTAAGGAAGCATCTGATTCTATGAGCTCTGTGAGCTGCAACGATTTTTTGACATCTGGGATGTCGCATGGAGCAGAAAAGTGTCACGTGACAACTTTTATGCAAACGGTAATAAGTATGCTAGTCACTTGCAGGAGAACTTGACACTGAAGTGAATATGTAGCCTATGATGAGGCTGTACAGAGCAAGGAGATGCAGACTTTGTGAGATTTTCTAAGTCAGGAAGCTGGGATAGTGTCATGTAGTATGACCTAACACAGATACATACGAGAAGCCATGGTGCAGTGGTAACTCTTTATGGGCTTAGCCATGGTTACTTCGTGGAGGTTGAGAGTTCGTTCAATCCTGGAAAGGGCTTTTTGTTCCCATTGGGAGAAGCCTCTAAACGACTTTCCTTCTATGGTTATAGCACAGAGTAGTCATTTTGAATGATTATAACTGTGTGTCTATTTCAAATTCACTTATACAAAGCCCCTCAAGACAATTCTCCACCAGACTCTTATGTTCTTATTCAAGACAAAGCTGTGTCTGGTCCAGAAACATGACATTGGTGGCCCAAGACATCTGTCTGGGTTGGAGGCACGTCTTGCTGTCTGGTGAAGACATCACAGACAGTCAAACATTTTGCTGATGTGGCTCATATTGTACTCGTACAGTACATATACCCCGATACGGCTCTTGCCCACCTCAGTCCGCTATACACGGGACTGAGGTGAGCCACTCTCTTACTTACTCATCTATTACTTGTTGCTTAAGGTTGTTATCCCACTTAGTTTATCGCTCATAGGTATATTCTGATGTACCTATAGTCCGCTATACACGAGACTGAGTTCATCGCTCATACCTCTATGCCAAAGTCTGACTGTGGACATGATGCCGGTCAGTGCTTTGTGACCCTTTGCTGCCATCCCTGAATTGACTTCTATCTTTCTCTACCTGTGCGGCTTCCTTGCACCTCATCTCTGTCCATGACCATCAACTGCTGTTGCCATGTGACATGATGCTTGTTATTGCCCATTGTCGCTCGTCATTGCTCGTTGCTTGTTGCTCGCTGTCCCTCATTGCTCACAATTGTTCATTACTGTCCCTCATCTCTGGTCACTGTTGCAGTCTAGTGACACTTGCCATCCCTTTACACTGTGCCTGACTGTTCATCATTGTTGATTGATATATGTGATATCTAGTATGTACAAAATGTCTGTTGTCCATATCGTAGGGGGTCGAATATTGACTGTAAGCACCACTCCCATATCACCCTGTCATATGCTGCTTTCCACCCAACCCTGCTGCTGCCCCCATTGTCACCGCTAGGCAGCTACCATGTCGCGGAGCAACACGGTACATAGCTGGTACTACAGCTTTTAGAGCCTGTCTCGCTGTCACTAATTGTGGAAGCTATATACGGTATCATCTTCCATTTGTACTTACTGGACTACTCAGAGAAAAGTACTACATCGGGAGTATTCATGAGCAGGATGCATCTTTGGCATGCTCTTTGTGGCTTCTTCATGTAGTCCAGGTCTGCCTGGAGGGCCCTTGCTATCGACTTTGGCTGTCCGGCACTGTAACCCTCTATGAAATGCCCCAGACGCCGGTATGACCGCGGTGGTGGGGTGCGGGTCACCGCCCGTCTGGGTACGAGACCAGTTTTCACCGATCTTCCCAAACATTATGTCAAAACAGTAAGCGAGCGCGGGCCGCGTGGACCGAGACATGCCAACAGACACTATTGGGGGTCCCGGAGACCTTGCAGACAAGGTGATGTACACGCTGAGGCCCACCAGATGTCTGACCGACATCAAAAAATTGAGACACCGGTTCGATGTGTGCCCGACACCGAACCGATGACTTTCGCGAGATACGCGAGAGCTATTTGACGCCAGACATTGGACCGCCCGCTGCCAGATATCGGACGGATATCTGGTTTTACGTGGCGAGCTCGTAAAAATATCTCGCTACAGCCAGCAACTAGAAAATGACCCCAACACATTGGGATTCGAACTCGAGACTATCTGCTAACATGCAACGCGCACCGCTACTGCACCATAGCTGCTTGGATTTTCATAGATGTTCTAGCATTATATCGCTGCACAAATTTGCACCCCCGAGTTTCCGTTCAAAGAAGAGAAGCTATGAAACTGTGTGCTAGGGTTCCGATAGTGATATGGAGTACAGTATTGATGAACAGGTTAACTAACATCGGTGGACTTGCTCAATTCCAAATGAAGTGCCTCGGTGTTGAGGCCGCCCGCTTGGCAGCCCAAGCGGCAAGCGAAGACTCTGACTCCGCGCGATGCTGTATGAGGTTTTCCAGCAGAAGCTCAGCGAGATAGTTGCAATATGCAGTGTACATTTCCAATCAGGAAAGCCTTCTTGGAGCAGTGGTAACCGGTGTGGCGCTTCCTCGCTGTCACTGGTTCGACTCCTAATCGTTACTTGCTTTATTACACTCCGCAACTCTTGCCTATTTTTCCCATTTCCAGGCGCGGGCTCCGATATCTGTCCGATGTCTGGTTTCAGGCATCGGTCGTTATGTGGTCGGAAATCATACGTCCGATGTCTGTCACACATCGCGCGGGTGTCCGCCGCTTCAGATGAACCGGTATCTGGTTCGTCTGGGCGTGTACAAGGATCACGAGTGGGAAAACCGAAACTAGAGTCAGAAAATGTATGATACATCCTGCTATTGAAAACAGATACTGGCAATCCCAAGTTTACCATATGATACGCATTCGTGATACCGTGCCCAAGGGCAGTTCAGCCCATCAGCTGGGTGACGTCTTCCGGTGGGTATTTGGTCTGGGCAAAGGTCAAAATCCTGAAAAGTTATGAGATGATGTACTACACAGAGAAAGGACAGAAAACGCAGCTGACCTCTTTAAACTCTGGATGTACTTGCGACTGACTTCGTCGTTGAGCACATGCGCCACTTGGTCTGCCGATATCTTCTCTCGAGCGGATCGCTCGTGGATACTGTCCAACAAAGGTAAGCCGCATTCTCTGCATGGCTGCGATACACGTACCCAACCATGGTGACACCAATGGGCCATGGGGCATTACCGATAGACAGACGTAGATACGAGTCGTTGGCTTTCTGGTACTGCCGCTTCTGCATATAGTGCACTATTTCGGCGATCCTCGCAAGCATGTCCGGGGGTAGATTCTGCGCAGCAGTGAGCATTAAAAAGGCAGACAGTGGCAAGGGCACGTACTCGGGCACGGAGCAGCTTGAAGAGGGGCTTCAGGTACTCAGCGGATTGTCGCTGAGTCGCAGCAGCGAGCTTGCCTTGCGTTGTACGCTTGACATGTTCTAGGAAGCGTTGTCAATACGCGAGAATGCCATTATCATGAAATACACCGCACCTGGACGCTCGTCCATCCATTGTTCCCACTCTTTCAGAGCTCTCTTGAGCGCATAGTATATGATGGGATAGAGCTTGTCGGGGTCGGTCTTGACGAGCCCAAGGTCGAGTACTTCGCTGCCCAGCGACGCGTCTGTATCCTTCTTCTTGCCCTTGTCGCGGGCTGGATCGTCCTGGACCTGTCTGTCTTTCATTTGCCTCTCGACATTCTCGACGTCCTCGAGTGCCTTCTTGAAGTCGTTCTGACCGCCATGGCGCTCGTGATCCTTTTCCTCGATAAGCTCCAGCGCACGTAGACGTAGACGACGCTCCTTGTCCGACTCGCCAAACAGTCGGATGGGCTGGCCCTTGGCGCGGAGACGGCGGATGGTCTCCTCATTGGACATGTTGAAAGATTCCGGGGCAGGAGAGCCGTTCGGAGTGCTGCCCTCTGGATACGGCGACTTTGTTGATCTGCGGGCACTGCTTGCCTATTCTCCGAAGGAATGTTTAAGACGGGACACAAAGCCACAGTGGACGGGACTCACTCTTGCTGCTGCCTTCTCTCGCCTGCGCTCTTCGCGTTCTCGCTCCTCGCGCTCGCGCTCCTCTCTGAGCTTTGCCTCCCTTTCCTCTCTCTCCTTCCTCTCCTGTTCCTCCTTGAGGCGTTCTAGTTCACCTCTACGCATGTACTTGGCGGGGCGCGCGCCCTCGGGTACGGGAATTTCGAGCGCCTTGCGCTTCACGGCGATTTCGGCCTTGAGGGCGTCCATGATGGTACGAGAAAGCAATGAGACTAGAATACAATGCGATAGAGCAGCAAACAGCAGAGCAGAGGGAGAGGACGCGAGGCAGGACGGAGCGATGATGGACGGAGAGGCCGAGAGTCGAGACGGGAGACTGGGTCGGGCTCGGGCTGATGGGCGCCTATTGCACCCGCGCCTGCCCGTCGCATCGCAGCCCAACCTTCCGTCCACTTCCACCTCCTCCCCGTCGTCTCTTCCGACCTCCACAACAAAACCCTTCTCCCGCTCTCGCCATGTCTGATCTCTCTAGGTTCGTTCTCGCTGCGTTTTGAGACCTCGCCGCGGCAGATGTTGAGTTGGACGTCATCACAGCAAATACGTCCTCCAGACCGCCGGGTTCGACGGTGAGCACGCCTGAGCGCACGCCCGCAGAGCCTCGTTTGACCTCGCTGTTCGCCCAGCCCGTTTCCCGAACACCAACCAGACGAGGCACTGGTGAGTATTCTCATCCTCATACCTCCTATTCGCTCTGCGGCGATCTCTGACGTCGCGCTTCGCGACTACCTCGCATCCCTCCATAGCTTCCAGAACTACACCGACTACTTCAAGTGCATCGCCGCCAAGGGCGAGGACTACGCTCCTTGCAAGCAGTTCAAGCGCGCCTACAACTCGCTCTGCCCCAGTGCGCCTTTATCCTCCTTCCTGTAGAGACTCATGTCTGACTGCCCCCGCTCGCCCCTATCATCATCGTTCTGATACAGACGAATGGGTACGTCATCCTCTGCTCTTCATGCAACGCACAGCGCTCATCTACCGCCCCGCAGATCGCCAAGTGGGATGAGCAGCGCGAGAACGGCACTTTTCCTGCTTCGCTCGAGCCCTGAACGATAAATGCACCCAACTTCTTTACTACTACGTGGACCAGACAGCGCGTAATTGTAATCCAATCCCACATTTCCCGGGTGCCGCTCAGCCAACCTATGAATACGGCCCTCTTCTCTGCCCAATGACGTTCCACGCATACTGTGACAAGCCTCGGAAGCGCCCTCGGAATGTACGCGTGAGTCCTGGGTAAGGGTATGATCGCCCGTCCTCCCTGTCCGCTAGCGGCTACTCTTCCAACATGGTATAACATTAGTCAGTACAAACGTCCATAAGGGAGATGATTAGAGTGCAAAGGAATGGAGGTATATAGGGCAAGCCGGTCGTCAATCCTAGCTCGAGGGGATAATTCAACTGGTAGTCTATCTAGATATACAAGGCGTACGATCCAATCACCGGTCTGTGGTCGCTCCTGCCTTCCAACCGTCGCATCGCCCGATCGTCCAGTGTGTCGTACTTTAGACACACGACGTCGCCGCGACGCGGGAGCGGAGGTGGAGGCCGCGGCGTCCCAGGGGCATCGGCCGTAGGCTGCACGACAGTCTGCTGCGAGCCGTCGCGATACAGGAAAGGGAGAAGCCAGCGGAAGACAGGCGCACCCTGTGACGGAGACGGGTTCGACGCGAGGGTCAGCTCCAGCGGACTCGCCTGCCCCGCCCCTTGCGTCCCTGACGCGGCCGCAGCGGCGTCTCCGACTGTCAGAACGGGAGAGATCGTATTGGCATGCCGCAGAGGCACGCCTCCGGGGGACGCTTGCGGCTTGGGCGGTTCCTCGTGCGACTGTGCACGGGCAAGTATCTGCCCATCGGTCGACTTGGGGAAGGAATCCGCAGAGCGCACCTGTGTCAATCGCTGTAGAGCATGCGTCTTTGTGCGAGCAGGGGAAGGAACGGACGCGGCAGAGGCCTGCCGCTTATCGACACTCAGGCGCGGTGGTTGTGGAAGTGGGTGGTTTGACGTTGCGTCACCTGCAGAAGGTGGATTGTCGGGATGACTCAAAGACCATGTAGAATCCCTGCGGCCGCGGAGGGAAGAGGGACGGAGCGCATGGAAGAATTGGCCCATCTTGGCACGAAGAGGCATGAAGCGCTGAGACTCGCCGTCCTCCGTGTCAGACTCTGGCTCTTGCTTGATGGTAGTCTTCCACAGGATTCGGTCGCACCTTAAAGCATTTAGAGTCAGCGCCGCGTCACTGAGAGACAAGCCTGTCCGCTCACCAGCTCGGCACCCGCTGCTTGTGAGACGAGTCATACACGCCCTTCTCTTCCTCTTCCAGGTCCACGTTGTTCTCACTGAGCGCAAGATGCTTGTGAGGTCGCGCGTTCGCCGCATCCAATAGCATGGCCTGGAACTCCTCGTTCCTGCCTGCCCTATCCTGCCTCGGGTCTGCTGGGTCCACGGGCGATTGTACAAGTGCGTCCTCGGGCGCAGGCTGGCTCCCGCGACGCGGCGACACATGCGACTTCGCCGAAGCCCAGCTCTGCCGCCATTTACGGCGCTTCTTGATCCCGGGAGAGTTTGGGCTCGTCGCGGCAGACCAGATTGATACCCACTTCTCCTTGGCCTTGTGCGCCGCCGCCGCCGACCACACTTTGTGCACCAAGTTCGCAGTGCTCGCACTATTCGGCGGAGACTGAGCAAAGAAGCCAGCCGAGGGTGGTGAGTTCTCGATATCATCGTCGAGGTCTGGATCGGTCGTCTGGCGCGACCGAACGGACGTCCAAGCTGAAGAGACGACGGAGGCTGCCTCTCCACCTAGCTCGTCGTCTTCTTCGCCGTTCTGTTCATGGTGAGATGCACGGTCGTAAGGCATGACGGTATTCTCATGCTCCTGCTCCGCCACCTCGGACAGCAGTTTCTCATGTCGCACGGCACTGACAGGCTTCGGCGGCGGACGCTTGATGGAGCGATGTCGAGAGCGCTTGTATACGTCGTACTTGAACGTCGGGGGGAACTGGATAGGCGCTTCGCGGAAACCGTCAAACCAGTCTCCAGTAGCCATCACTTTACGCAGCTGGTCGAACTCGAGGGCTTGCTCGTACTCTGTGGACAAATGAGATATTATTTCCATGATGACCACCGCGGTACTGTACCTTTGCGGGAGATGAGCCAGTCAGCGTGCAGTCGCGTGATGTCCAGTCGGAAGTTCAGGTCCCCAAAAATGAAGGTGAAGTCGAAGCGGTCGGTGATGTCTGATCCCGCGTGAACCTTCGTGGTAGCCGACTTGGAGAAGTCACATACCTTCAGCCATAAACCGGGGATCATCTGGAGAAAGGAAGTCGTTGACTGCAAGCTCGGCCTGACGGGCGCGTCAGATTGGGCAGTGAGGTGCACACTGAGGACTCGTGGTATACCTTGATCTTGGCGAGGTCGGCGAGGCGATGGTGTAGCCTGCCCTCGTGAGCTACAATCTCTTAGACGAGGTTGCGGACACGACAAGTACGAGACACTACCTGCTAGATGCGCGTTGATGAAGAGCAAGGTGGTGCCAGCTAAGTTGACGCTGATGCCTACGCCGCCTTTGTTGCCTACCCGCCCTCCAATGAGTCCAGCGGTCACGGCCGACTTTGAGGTACCTATACTTGGCGTCAGGAAAGGCGAGAAAAGGCAGGGTAAGCTAGCCACCTCGAACGAGCGGCTTGGCCTCTCGGTGAATGAAGACAGCCAGGTAAAGGCCCATCATACGCTCCTTGACGAGAAGCTCGTAGGGACCTATACGCTGGGCTTCGTGGTGAGTCTTGAGATTGGGATCCGACGCTACTGCGTCTTTGGTCCCTGCTACCGGGGGATGGCAGTACCAGTTCTCAAGGACGGATGACCAACTGGAAGGCGGGTGGTGATGTTCATGGGGCTTCTCAGTAGGAGTGAGAAGGTCGGTCTCTGCGCTTTTGCGGAGGGCATCGTCTGCGTCTTGTGGTAGGAGGGAATGCCTTGAGCGTGAGTTGTCCTTGCTGTTGAGCTTGAAACCGGCGCCGAGGGCCATTGGGATGCCTGGAGGTCGGGGTGTGTGAGTACCCTGTGTAAGCTGAAAGAGAAGGGCTTGGCTGACCTGAAGCACTGGGGCATTCCTGACCTGCGCTTAGGGTGAACTCTTGTCAGAGCTGGGCGGGCCAGGAGTGGAGAGGGGAGTGGGTGAACTTACACTATGACGATATGGTAGGGATGCTCTGCGTTAGCAGGGAAGGTGGGTAGGGTGGCGGAAGGGGGCTGTGGAGGGAGGGCGGGGTTGGTTACGGGGACAGAACCGAGAAGGTCCTCGACATCACCCTGGGTAGGGTCAGTAGGGGTGGGGACAAGAGGGGGGAGCTGGGACGGACCTTTGGGAGGGAGTCGTGCATGTTCCATGTGAGTATCCTGACCTTGATGAACTTTGGCGGATCTGGGGGAGGGGGCTGTACGGCGACGGGAGAGTCAGCTGGAGGGTGTGGGCTCGGAGGATGATGGGGGGTTGAGGGGAAGAGGGCGTGGAGACGAGCGAGGACATTCGAGTGCGCTGGAACACGTCGTGAGCAAGACGTCCAAGCTCGCTGTCTGCGAGTAGCACACACCTGGCCTGGACGGGGGGCGGGGCGTGGGTTCTCTGGATACGTCAGGAGAGTGGGCGGGGGTGCCGGAGCCTGCGGTGAGTGCGGGGATCTCGAGCGGGGGCGGGGACTGGATGGGCGGGAGGACGATCTGGGCGGTGGCCATCGTGGACGGCAGCGGCGAGGACGACGAGTGTGGCGTCGAGCATCCGGAACGCGAGCTTGGGAACGACGACCGGGGCGCACTCGACGACGAGGACGACGGCGGCGGCGGCGAACGCGACAGAACGGATCCAAGCGAGAGCCTCAGAGTCGCAGATTCGATTCGCTCAGACGCGTCGCGCGCGTCTCCTCTTCCTTCCTCCTCCTCCTCCCCCTCCCCCTCCTCATCCTCTCTCTCTCCTCTTTCCCCACTTCGTGCTCTGTCGCTCTGCTATCTCTCCCCGACAAACTCACGCATCTCATGCCCAGTGAACGCACTGATTACACGCCCACAACATGAACGTCACCCAGCTGCAACCTCCGCCACAGCCCCAGCTGCAGCGGTTGTCCAGGGACGCAAACGAGAAAGAGGCAGACGTACGCACCTTCCGCCTTCTGCTCTCGGGTGCTACTCACCGTTCCCTTTCCGTAGTTCCTCGCGCTGAGGCTCCTGAACAAACGCGCACGTCTGCGCCTTTCTCCTCAACCTCTCGACCTCGACGCCCTTCCTGGAAAAGGTCGCCTCTTCGCCGTCGCAAACAGAGCAGGTTGGTTTGCTGCTGCAACACGCAACTCTGACGGCTCATACGGTACGTCCGGCTCACTCCTCTGCGCCGTTCCCGCCTCACCTTCCATCCTCCAGCCCTCGTACTATCCCCTCTGACCGACCTCCGTGCCGTGTTCTCGTCCTCCTCATCCGACGGTCCCCTCTCCATACAGCCCCGCGTCACTCTCGCCCTGCCTGCCGCCCCCCACATCGTCCTCTTCACCCAGGACGATGCTCGATTGCTCGTCTCCTTCACCAATGGCGCTCTCAGCGTGTACGATTCCCACAATCTCTTCCAAACGTCCGCCAGCGCCCCAGCACTACACACCTTCCCATCTCCGAGTGGACAGGCCGTCCGAGATATCCTGCCCAGCCCTGGCGATGTGGAACTCGTAGCCGTCCTCCGTCAGCCAGGAGACGCCCCATCTGTGCAAATCCTCGATGTCCACAAGATGGCCGCACTCGGCGGATGGAGTTCCGGAGGCTCGCCCCCGACAAACCCTAGCTCAGGTGATTTGGCCATTTTTCGTGAGTCCCTTGCGACCCAGCTGACGCTCCCTCTCAGCGTCGTGGTCGCCCAAGGGAAAGCAGATCGCCATAGGTCTCGAGAGCGGTGACATTGTCACCTTCAGCCCTACAGACACCTCCGCCGTAAAGACCTTCGTTCCCAGGCCACAAGCTGTCGACGGCCAGAGCGTCATCTCCACGACGTGGCTCTCGAACCCAGAGTTCCACGCGATATACGTCCCAGCAGGTCAGTTCAGCCCCGACGTTGAGCAGTCCCACTACATTCTGTCCCTTGACTCGAAGGCAAATACGGCTGGCGATGTCAAGCTGAACTCCCCCTACCTGCCTTTCCCTGGGCTCAGGCCCCCCGGTTCCTTCGTCATTGTCTTGCGAAACTGGGAGCCTTCTCGCTTGCTTCTCTTTGTGGGCGACAGCACCTCCTCCGACATCGGTCTCATTGGAAGCTTCACGGACTCTTCGCCTCTGGAGTCCTGGTACAATCTCACGCTGGAAGAGACTTCCACACCTTCGGTACCGCTCGATGCAGATATGAACGAGACCGTTCTCCTTGGCTTGGAGTTGGATATCACGAACGACAAGCCATATCAATACACCGGACCATCAGGTGAAGAGACGGACGTCCCACCGCCGCCAATCATGTACCTCTATGCGAGCGACGGTACTCTGACAGGCTGGCACATAATCCAAACGCAAGGTCTGGCTTACCCAGGTATGGCAGCAGCCTCCGCTGCTCCCGTCTCCACATCTCCTGCTATCCCCACCACCCCTAAGAGCACATTTGCGACCCCTGCTGCGCCTGCAACGAGCCCTGGTCAACAGAGTGCGTTCGGCTCAACCACCGGCACTCCCGGAACAGGCGTCGGCTTCGGCGCATTTTCTGGCGCGCCAGCTGCGTTCGGTAATACTAGCTTCGGCTTCCAGACCTCCCCGGCACAGTCACTGCAAGCCCCTTCAATGTCTACGCCGTCCATGTCAGTAGAGATGGCTTCCGCCTCTGAGGACCCCATGGTATCCGAGACCGACTCCGGTCTAGGCGGCATGTCTCTAGGAGGCGGAGGGGAGAGTTCTCAGCCAAAGTCCGGTGCAGGTACCAACTCCATGTTCGGTTCCTTTGGCACGCAGCCGCAGGCCTCTCCGTCCACGTCTCCCTTTGGCGGCGGCGCGACCGCGAGCCCGACATTTGCCGCCTTTGGCGCCGGCCCTGTGAAGCCACCGACGGGCTTTGGCGCCTTCGCTACTAGCGGCCCTTCTGCGTTCGGAACCTCCAGTTCGTTCGGAGGTGGCGGGGCCTTCAGCGGCGGGGGTGCCTTCGGGGGAGGATCGTCCGCCTTCACGTCCAAACCAGCGACCGACGGCGACGCATCGAAGCCAACATCCACAGAGTCTAAGCCTGCATCTGCGTTCGGCCAGCCTGCGTTTGGTCAATCCGGCTTCGGAGCGGCCGCCGCCAAGCCTGCTTTTGGGCAGTCAGGGTTCGGGCAATCTCCCTTCGGTCAGTCCTCCTTCGGGAAGCCTGCGTTCGGTCAATCTGGCTTCGGAAGCTCTTCCTTCGGATCGTCTACCACCCCTACCAAGCCACCCGCTACAGGCGCCTTTGGAAGCAGCAACGGAGGAGGGTTCGCCGCATTTGCCTCAGCCCCTACTTCCTTTGCAAGTGCAGCGCAGCAGGCGACAACGGATGCCAAGCCTGCATGGGCCAGCGGTTCTCAGCCCGCAGAACAGAAACCTGCGGGAACCTCGAGCAGTCACGGTGGCGCCTTTGGCGGAGCCTCTGCAACCTCGAAGCCCGACGAGACCAAACCATCCGCGTCCCCTGCCGGCGGCGCATTTGCCGGCTTGGGCCAAGGAAGCGCATTCGGCAAGTCGTCCTTCGGACAGTCCTCGTTTGGGCAGCCATCGTCTGGCCAGTCAGCATTCGGACAATCAGCGTTTGGTCAGTCGGCCTTCGGCAAGTCTGCCTTTGGACAGCCATCGACCACGGCTTCCACCTCTCCAGGCGCGCCGTCGACCTCCTCTGGCGGAGGATTTGCCAGTTTCGCGAACGCAGGGCCGAGCGCATTTGGAACGGCAGCGGTGCAGAAGTCGCCTTCCAATGAGACTAAACCTGTATGGGCATCCCCTAGTGCAGAGAAGCCCGAGGATGAAGAGCAGCAACCCAAGTCAGCGTTCAGTGCTGCTCCTGCGACGCCAAGTGCTTCAGGAGGCCCGCAGAGCACCGCAACCACCGAACGCACGGCGTCGACGACTCCGGTCAGTTCTCCAGAAAAGGCAGCGGCTCCTGTGACACCTGCTGCCACTCCACCTGCAACGCCTGCTTCAAAGCCTGCCGCACCTCCCGCTGTGAGCACTACGCCAGCCACGCCCGCCGCCGGAGGTGCCTTCGGGGGACTGACGACGTCGACGACTGGCTTCTCCAAGCTGGGGACAGGCTTCGGAGCATTCGGAGCATTCGGAAGCACTACCCCAACCTCCTCCCCCTTTTTGCAAAAGTCTGCGTCGACCTCGCAACCGTCTGCGCTCTTCGGCCAGACTTCCTTTGGCGCTACAAAATCAGACGACAAGGACAGCACCACGAAGCCCCCGTCCGCTTTCGGTACTCCTTCTCCGCTTGGGCAGACGTCGTTTTTCGGGAAGTCGGCCTTTGGCTCATCGCCTTCGCCTTTCGCGAAACCGGCTGCGCAGCCCAGCAGCGCCCCCGCCACGAGTGCATTCAGTGCATTCAGTAGCGCTCCCAGTCCGTTCGCCGCGGCCGCCAGTGGTGCGAAGAAGAGCTTTGGGGAGATGCTCCGGGAGAAGGAGGGCGAGAAGACGGAGGAGACCAAACCTCAAGGCGTCAGCAAGACCGCCGAAGAGTGGAAGAAGCCAGTGTCTGTGTTTGCCTCTCTCAAGCAGGCCGCTGAGGAGAAGGGTTAGTCAACTTGTTCCTTGATGCTAAGCTGTGCACTGACGCCTTGTACATTGTCCTGCGTAGAAGAGGAGGAAGAAGACGAAGTTGGGAATATTTCCTTCCGCTCACAAGACGATGACGAGGACGCTGAGGAGGGAAGCGAGGCTGGAGACGACGGTATCGACGATTTCCTCAAATCTGACGAGGAAGAGGTCAGTGAAGATGAGGAACCGGAGGAAGAGGAAGTTGTGCAGTCCCAGACTCCCCCGGAGTCTCCAACGGCGAAGCAACCTATGTCTCGGAAGACCCCACCGTCCGGATCTGTGGGCGGCCTCTCCAAGGAGGTTCGCACGCCTGAGAGGTCTCCGTCACCTTCCCCTGTCCCTGCAGTCAAGATCGAACCTGAGAGCCCCACATCTGTCTCGGCTCGCGAAACAAGCACGACACCCCCAGGTTCACCCGTCCCAGAATCGCCAGGCCCCAGCCCGAAAGGTAAGGGGAAGGCGCCTGCGCGAGAGACTAGCACCACACCCCCCGGCTCACCCGTTGCGGCACCTCCTCCACCTGTGACCCGCGCGACGTCCGCACCGCCCACCTCCTCTCCCACTCCGGCGACGGGCACGGGGCTGCTTGGGCTTGGCCGTCCGTCTACTCGTCCTACTCGTAGCTCGCCTCTCGCGAACCAGCCTATTAGTGGAGATGACGTGTCTGACGAAGAGAATGAAGAAGAACCAGAGGACGAGGAGGAACGAGAGGGCCCGTCGTCCTCCCCGAAGAAAGCTCGATCCGCCTCACCCGCCATCCCCATTGCCGGTGCGAAGGGCGCGGCACAACAGCCGACATCGAGACCCAAAACGCCGCCGCTCCTCTTTGGTGGCCTTGGTGGCCCAACAAAACCACCGACTCCTTCTCCCTTCTCCCTTTCTCCTACCGCTTCGCCTTCACTTTTCGCTTCGAAACCACCGGTCACTCCGAGCGAAGAACCCGTAGAGCCTACCAAGCCGTCCTCCTCTGCTGCAGCTCCTTCGCTTAAGGGCCCAGGCACCCCTGGGACGCCCTCCATATTCGGTGCCCCTCCAGTATTCACCCCGCCCGCTGCTCCACAAGGAACTCTTTTCGGCCAGAAACCCACTGCTCCCTCGGGTGGTCTTTTTGGTCAGAAGCCCTCCGCACCCACGTTCGGTTCACCCAGCTTGTTCTCCGCTGCGTCGGCTGCGAAGCCCTCCTCCCCGGCCCCGCTCTCTGGCCCACCAAGCGCTCCCGCGAGCACACCGACACCGTCTTTCTTCGGAGGGAGCAGCTTCGGGACTCCCGGACAGCCTGCCAAACCGTCAGCCTTCGGTGGATTCGGCAAGCCTCCTGCACCGCCAGTTGTTCCTCCTCCCTCTGGCCTGCCGGGCGCACCGTCGCAACCGCAGCCTCCATCGCAAGCAGCGGTAGCACAGGGCATGCAGACGGAATGTCTGTACTTGTTCTCTACCCTGGCAAAGGAGCTGGAAGACGTACGTACATGGCTTTCTCTACTACATAACCACGCCATTCTGACCCTGCTACCTAGCTCAAATCACTGGCCAATCGAGCAAAGGCTCGCGCTGCCCAGCTAAACCGCCCTGGTACCGGGAACAAGAACGCGCAAGACCTCATCGACCCGACAAAGTGGATCATGGGCGACCTGCCACAGTTCAAGCAGATCATGAAGGAGGTTGAACGGGAGCTTGAGAAGTGGGAGAAGCAGAAAGCCGTCTGCATCTCGCATATCCGTGAGCTCGAGAGCGACATGCTGAAGGGTGAGTGGTTTCTCTAGTGCGGTAATCTCAGTCATTCATAAGAGCCACAGCGACGACGCGAAAGGAAGAGATTGCGCGGTTCAGCAAGGCATCGCAGGATGCGGAATTTGCTCGGATGCTCAAAGCCCGCACGCTCAGTCCGGAGCACCTGGAGACGCAGGCTCAGCTGCGGAGGGAGATCAGGGTGAGTGGTCATCTCTTCTGATTCGCTATGTTTTGGTTGACGAGGCGCACAGACGATTCGCGGCCGAATTCAGCAGCTGGAGGACCATATTCAAGCTTCGAAGAAAAAGCTGAACAGCATGAAGAACGGCAAGCCAAGTCTGAAGTGAGTCCTGTCCGTTGGCAGTGGTGCCCCATCACCTCTAATCGTTCTTGCCTCCTTAGACCTCCTTCGTTGGATACGATCAACCGCACATACCGCAACATCGACCTCGCGATTGAGCAGGAAGAAACGGACGTATCCGCCCTCGCAGATCGCGTAGCACAGCTGGATCTCTCCGCCAACCCACAAGGGATGCTCTCGTTCTCGACGACCTCGAGCCGAGACAAACGTCTCCCAGATCGCGCCGAGCGCATAGGACGTGAAGTGACACCCAACATCGCTGCATCTACCGCAGCAGCCCTGAACGCTGAGCGTAGCGCTCAAAAGCTGAAGCGCGCGCTGCTGAAGGCGCGGAAGGAGCCGCTACTCAACACGAAGGCGGTCGACGCGCTCCCGCCGGCTCGCGAGCCACGCACGTCGCGCAAGCCTCTCCTCGCGCCCGGCTCCGGACTCGGCGTCGGCGCGGCTTTCTTCGCAGGCCTGAACAATGGCGTCCCGCCCGCACCCGCGCTCGGGTTTGATCCCGCTGTCACCTCACCAACGTGGATTCCGCCTCCTCCAGGAAGCTTTGGCACGTCGCTCCCGTGGTCCGCCCCGTCATCCTCCTACTCAGACGCAGGGTCGCCTCCTGGGAGAATAGGAGCAGCTCGTGGCGCGAAGGGGAAACACCATGGTCCGTCCCCCCACACCAACCAACTTCCGAGCGTCAAGGCACCTCCGCCACCGCCTCCTGCAGGCTTTAGCTGGGGACCGGTGCCGAAGACCGAGCCGAAGCAGATGTTGGCAGGGTTTGAGTCCCTAAGCAAGCCAAAGGTTGAGCAGCGAGAGGCGAAGGTGAAGATAGAGGAGAAAGAGCTGGGGTCGTCGTGGGTGACCGAGGGATTCGGGTCAACGAGAAAATGAATACGACGATACTGGCCATGTGTATGTCAAGCACAGGCCCCTGTAAATGCGACATGTATTACCATATGTCTAGCGTAGGTTACGGCTACAATTGACAGCATCGATGGCATGGAAGCCTCTACTGGCCGTTCACTCTTGGATTTTCCTTTTGTTCCGCTTCTTGCGATTCACTGGGTGACTGTGCGGTCTGGACACGAGCGCCATCCTCTGGTGCGTCTTCGAATTGCTCGTTGGAGGCGGACTTGTCAAAGGGATCGTATATGATGCTCTCGAGATGGGCGAGCGCGGCCTGCGAGGGTATGAGGGAAAAGAAAGCAGGTTGGCGAAAGGAGCCTAGTACGGAGCGAAACGGCTATTATTGAGGAAATCGCTGCGCACCCTCCCTACTTCGCTGAGCTCCTGGTCTTGATCGCCGTTGAAGGTCTCGAATTCGCCAGGGTCGACGAAGGCATCGTCGTCGTCATCCATTTCGTCATCCGCCCCGGGGTCCGGATGGAGGGAGGCGCAAAGGGAGAGGGCTTCGAAGATGGGTTCGACTATGACGGACCAGTCAGCCGGAGGGGATATAATAGATAGAGCGGGTGAACGCACGGGCGGAGGCATTCTGGGGCAAGATAGTGAGCTCGCGCATGTCGGCGAGGTCCTCGTCGTCATTCTTGGGTTGGCCATTTTCCACAGCAGCTACGGACTCGTCGAGTTGGCAGTAAATGGAAGGGCCTTTCTCGCCACGGGAGATGGCGTGAAGAGTGATGGATGGGTAGTCGACCTGGAATCCGCGTCCGGAGGGGGCCATGAAGACAAGGTGACTTTGGAAGCATCAGCGTGCAAACACAAGTAACAGGGACGATGCACTGCACCTTTCAATCACGTATAGAGAGCCATTCGCGGCGTCGTCCGCAGAAAACGCGTCGAGAGGAGGGTCGAGGGTGACCGAGACATTGTCCTCCTTGTGGCGGAGAACGGGCGGGATGTCGGCGAAGGACGCGGGAGTGGACGCGACGAGGTTTCTGTGTTCCTCGGGCGAGATGAATTTTGGGAGGCTGTCGACGAGCGTGATGGCCATGTTTTGTTCGAGCTCTGGCGTCTGGTATGTTTTCTGTTCCTGGACGAGGAGGTACAGTGCATAAGCGCCCGTGGGATGATCGAGATCGGGCCGATCCTCTCCTCGCCGTGCACCGCTCTCGACCTCCTCCTCCTCCGCCTCCTCCTCCTCCTCCTCCTCGACCTCCTCGACGCCGACGATGCCAGTGCCGACACCGAGCGACCCCCAGGCAGCAGCGCTGCTCGCCCATATTCTCTCCCAGACGCAGCAGAACATCTCCTTCCTCGCCGCTCAGAACTACATCTCCCCCACAGAGGCCGCCGAGCTCATCACCCGCCTCTCCCAGCGCCCCAGAGCCACCGACGACGCCTCCGTCAACTCTCTCGCCTCTGGCGTGAACAACCTTGCCGTCAATCCGGCACGCAGCCCTTCGCCCGCTCGCCGTGTCGTCCCACCACCCCCTCCCCGGCACGACAATGTCAAGAGGGCCCGCGCTCTCTGGGCCTACAACGAGGATGGCCGGGTCAGTCAGCTTACATCCTCTCGCTTACTCCCCCGGCCCGCCGTCCTGACCTCAGCCGTTCATCTCTAGGAACCCAACGACCTCTCCTTCTCCGCTGGCGAGATAGTCGAGATCGTCGACGAGACGAACGCCGATTGGTGGACTGGCAAGTGCAGGGGCAAGCAGGGCCTCTTCCCCTCCAACTATGTCGAGCTGCTCGATGCAGGCCGTGGCCCCGCATCTCCGGCGCCCAGTATGCCTGCCATGCCCATGCCCATGTCCTCGTACCACCAGCCTCCCCCGGGCCCGCCCCAGCCATACGGCGCCCCCGCCGAGCCGGAGAAGGCCGCAATGTACCATCAGTCTTACAGCTCCCCTCCGCCTGGTCCCATGCAGCCTGCCCCCGTTCAGGTCGTCACCGTCCAACAGGACCAGCCGCCGAAGAAGAACAAGTTTGGCAAGCTCGGTAGCACCATGGCTACCTCTGCTGCCGGTGGTGTCGGCTTCGGTGCTGGTACGTCCTCCTGCTGTGTGTGCCTCCGCATGCGGTTGACAACTATCTTGCACAGGTGCTGCGATTGGCAGTGGCATCATCAACTCAATCTTCTGAGCGTGCATGTCCTTATGCCTGTCTGCTAGACGAATTTTGCTTCATGTTGCTCGGACTTTGGTTTGGTAGGATCCCCATATGTATACCTAATCGACTTTGGCACCAATCGCAGTCTATGTATGCAAGGAATCGTGACCTGTTGACGGTGACGAGCTCGAATATGGATACACAGTGGTATAGACTTCATGCCGCTCCTCCTTCAGACTTCGCTCCAAGCCGTCTAGTGGATCACTTCGTCCTTGTCGGTGATCGGGATGCCGAAGAGCTCCTTGACGTGACGGACCGTCGCCGGGTCTCCAGTGTTCTAACAAGATCCATGGAGTTCTGACTTCGCGATCATACCAACGTGGCCTGCCACATACCTTGGTGATCTCGTCGCTGATCTTCACCGTAGGCTTGCCATCTACCGAAGACAGCTTGATAACCATGTTCAGCGCGCGGCTCTTCTCCTTGCCTCCACTCGAAACCCTCTTGAAATCGTTTGAGAGGGATGTACCAATGCCGAACGCGCCTGTCGACATCTCATGAGCACTCCTCTACGTTGAGAGCACTCCGGCTCGGAAGATGACGTACACTTGAACCCGAGCTCATCGCACTGCTTCTTGAGCTTCAATGCCTTCTGCACGTTCAACGCATCCGAGAAAATGATCGTCTTCCTCGTGTGGTCCACGCCCAGCTGGTTGTAGATCTCCAATGCACGCGGCGCGAACACAAACGGATCTCCCGAGTCTTGGCGCAGCCCCGTCCATTGTTGCGCGAAGTGCGGGTCCTTCACGAAGTCCTGAGGGGATGCATGCTTAGTTGCGAACAAGCCAGGACGAGGGGAGCGGCCGCGGGCATGCCTTATAGAACGCCTCGGTAGAGAACGTGTCTGTGAGAGCTATCCGGAGGACATCCGGATATACCTCTTCCCAGAGTCTCAGCGCCGTCGCGTTGACGCCTTGATAACCTTTCAGCGCGCCGACCTACAAGACCGCTTGTCAGTGATGTTGCACGCAAGCGAGGAGGACCACCCTTACGCCCATGAACCACTCGCTGCGAAAGGCGTGATTAGCGCAATGAGTCCCAACAGGCTCTTGGAGGACTACTTACTGGGCGATGGTGCCAACAGGGGCAACGTTATACTTCATGGCGAAATGCATCTATATCGACGCGAGGGCGCCTCAGCTTCGCGTACTCGGAGAGAAACTAGTACTGAGCGTACTGACGTTGCTGGTCCCGGATACTCTCCCCTTGGCGTCTGGGTTGTCATTCTGGGCCCGTAGGATCGCCTTCATGACCAAATCCTGCGTATAGTACGACCGCCTCCTACGGGTGCCGAACTCGCTGAAGGTGCATCCGGCATTCAAGAGCGTCTTCGCCTTCTCATACGCCTGCTCTGACGCATCCGCTCGTCTCAGCCATATCATACACCACTTGAGTGCGAACCAAACGCACCTTCTTGCCCGTCGTAGTTCCAATCCGTGTCCACGGTCGTGAAGAATATCTCGCTCAAGCAAGCCATGAGCGGGACCTCCCAGAGGATCGTCTCGTGCCATGGACCCGCCGCGTCAATCCTGATATGGCCGCGCGCGGAGCCGTCCCCGTGCGCGTCCTTATCAGCGTCTTCTGGGATAGGCTCGAAGCGGAGGCGAAGCTGAGACGGATTGAAGCGGTACGAGGAGAGAAAGTCGAGATAGGAGGGCTTGAGATATGGGCATGCTTTCGTGAGCCATTCGCGCTCTTCCTGAGTGAGCTGTATCTTATCGAAGTCTGTTCGTTAAGCAGTGGGTAAATATATGGCATGCGGGAGGACGTGAAGGGAAAGCTCACGCGAGACAGAACGCTTGAAGCGATCGAAGCATTCGCGGGAGAAGAAAACATCGGCGTCGCGGTGCGTAAACTTGTACGTTCCCTGAACGCCAGGAAAGTGCTGCAACACTGCTTGCTGCATCGTGAACTGGGCGGGGTGATTGCTAGTTAGCGGTTGTTACCACACGAAGGCGATCGACACGGGCACACCTTGTAGAGGTCGGTGTCCAGCAGCGAAGCTGGCAACACCAGGTCGTTCTCATCGTTTGTCATTGTGACTGGCGAATGTACTGGGATCAGAGCAGACAGGCAGGAGATGGTAGCAGCAGATAAGTACGAGACAAGCACCAGAGCAGTACTACTGTACTGTCTGTTGTGGCTGAGCGATGGAGTCATCGACCCTAACCCTACGCTCACCCCCGATCGGAGATCTCAAGAACGGTATCTCGATTTCGCGACTCTTTGCGCTTTCCTGCTTCAAGCTTGCGGTGGCTGCGCCCGTTCGTACTTGTGCGGACTTGCTTTTCGTACACCATGGTATGCCAGGAATTCTGAACGGAAAACATACATGCTGAGTTCCCAGTATCGCAGAGTTCAAGACTCGAGATCCTCAACGACGGCGGCTTCCGCTCAGACGGCCGCAAGCAGTACGAGCTCCGCGACATCACCATCGACCTCTCCCAGCAAGGCACCGCAGACGGCTCAGCCATCATCACCCATGGCCTCACACAGGTCATGATATCCGTGTTCGGACCCCGAGAAGCCAAAATGCGCTCGCAGACGCTGCATGACCGTGCCGTCCTGAACGTCGAGATCAATGTCGCGCCTTTCAGCACAGGAGAGAGGAGAAAACGCTCGCGAGCAGACAGGTGAGTACCACTCCGCGCGACGCGTCCGTTCCCATCTAGACGGTGTACCGATGCGGTTCAAGCACACAGACGAATACTTGAGCTCGCCGCCGCGATCGAGTCCACCTTCGAGCCAGTTGTCCAGACATCCCTCTACCCCCGCTCCCAGATCGACATCTACGTTCAAGTCCTCCAGCAAGACGGCGGCCTCCTCCAGGCATGCATAAACGCCACCACCCTCGCCCTCATCACGGCCGGCGTCCCCCTGGTCGACTTTGTCTGCGCCGTCTCCGGAGGTGTGCACTCTACCGAGCCCCTCCTCGACCTCACAACGCTGGAGGAGAACGACCTTCCGAACCTGACCGTGGCCGTCATGCCCCGCACACGGAAGGTCACGCTGGTCACGATGGAGACCCGACTGCACGTCGACCGCTTCCGGGACATTTTCGAGCTCGCGTGCGAAGCGGGTCAGACGATACACAAGGAAATGAAACGGGCGGTCAAGGATCGGACGGTCGCTCTTGTCAACGCGATGGACGCGGGAGCCAAGCATCCCGTCGCGGATCCCGACAGAGACGCGATGATGGAAGACAGATGACCTTCACTCGCTCCTCATGAGATTTGCACGCCTGTTCTCTTTAGGGCTCAATCTCGTGTTACTTCGATTCGTCGAAAACAGGCGAGCCACTTGTCTCCCTTGTTCCGCTCCACCTTCTTGCCCTCTTCTGTACTACTATACACTGCATCCAATATCGGGCCCTTGCCCTCGTCCCTCAGCTCCTGCTCAGTCACGGGCTCGAACAGCGGGAACTGCTCCAGATGGGTTCGCATCCAATCGTGGAGGTCGCGAACGTCGGTGATGGTGTAGACGATCCCTCCCGGACGAAGCACGTATGCGTACTCCGCGAGCAGCGTCGGCGAGATGATGCGCGCTTTGTGCTTGCGCGCCTTGAAGTGCGGGTCGGGGAAGAGGAAAAAGAGTGCGGAAAGCGAGTGTTTCGGGAAGTAGTTCGGCATGAATTTCATCGAGTTTGCGCGCACGATGGACACGTTTTGGTAGGGGCCCGGTGAGGTAGAGTTCGGGTCGGCGGGGGTCGTCGAGCGTAGCGCCACGATGCGGTCATGGACGTACTGCGAGACTTGCACCCGGATCTCCATGCCTGAGAGAGAC
This sequence comes from Pilatotrama ljubarskyi, assembly GCA_022385805.1. Classification (NCBI taxonomy): domain Eukaryota; kingdom Fungi; phylum Basidiomycota; class Agaricomycetes; order Polyporales; family Polyporaceae; genus Pilatotrama; species Pilatotrama ljubarskyi. The sequence goes on along the minus strand of MU277727.1, from coordinate 173,378 downwards.
GATCAGAAGATGGTCGGACAGATGGCATTGAAACAGATGGCATTGACAGGCGCGGTACATGGCACGACAAGCTGTATAGTCTCAAACGCAGAAAAGCAGACTGACCGAGCATGAGGGTGTCCGGGTAAAGGGGTGCGAGGGCAATGAGGAGACCCCCAAAGCCGCACCCGACGTCAGCAAACTCGGGGGTTTTGCCTGAGCCAGCGAAGGCGGGGTAGTGCGCGTCCCAGTCGAACTGGTCGGGCGAGGCTGGGTAGCTCAGCGCATGGTCAGAGAACGGGTTTGCGTGCGCGCGCTGCCTGTAGTGTCGTTTCTGCACGAGCGGGTAAGCGTGCGTGGACCGCCTGGAGAAAAGTGATACGACGTGCCTGGGGGAGGACGTCGTTCGGCGGCTGCTTGTGCGCGCTGTCCGGCGCAGCGTCCGCGCTGTCTCCTGTGCGCTTTCGTTTGGGCATGGTGGGAGGAGGCGAGGGTCGGGAGAGAGTCGGAAGGCGAGGGACCGACGATGTCCGAGCAGCCACGTGGGCCGCGCGCGCCAGAGGTGATATCAGCTCGCCAGCACTCGTCCTCCTCTTTTCTCCACCTCTCCTTTCCTCTCCTCTCCTCGCCTCGCCTCCTCGCGCCGTGCGCCATGTCTTCCGCCCTTCGCTCTGCCATCCAGCAGGTAACAACTCGCTGTATACTCAGTCGCAGCCTTCGCTCACACACTCTTCTCCAGTCTCGCCGCTCCGCCTTCGCGCGCACGGCCCGATTTGCATCCACCTCTGCAAAGGCACCCACGCTCAAGGAGCGTCTCGCCGACCTCATCCCTGCCGAGATTGAGAATGTACGTTTGCAGCTGCTGGCTGTGACCCGCAGCTCCTGATCGCCAGCACAGGTAAAAGCGACGCGTGCGGCGCACGGCAAAAAGTCGTTCGGCCCCGTCCTCGTTGATCAGCTCTACGGGTACGTTCGGCTTACCCTGCGTTCACCACCGCTTCACCCGCTGAACCTCTCTCGCATAGTGGCATGCGTGGTCTGCCCGCCCTCATCTGGGACGGCTCCGTCCTCGATGCCGGTACGTCCGTTTAGCCAACCCCATCCACACATTCTCGCTTACGCCTTCCTGTCTCCGACAGAGGAGGGTATCCGGTTCCGTGGCAAGACCATCCCCGAGATCCAGGAGGCGCTCCCCAAGGCCCCCGGCGGGTCCGAGCCTCTTCCCGAGGGTCTCTTCTGGCTCCTCGTCACCGGTGAGATCCCCACCCAGGAGCAGGTCACCGCGCTCTCCAAGGACTGGGCTGCCCGCTCGTCGATCCCCTCCTTCGTCGAGGAGCTCCTCGACCGCTGCCCCCCGACGCTTCACCCCATGTCCCAATTCTCCCTCGCTGTGACCGCCGTGAGTGCTTGACGTCATCAATAGCCCCCGTCCGGTTAATGTTTCTGATGACGATGCTTGTGCGAATCCAGCTCAACCACGACTCCGCGTTTGCCAAGGCGTACGCGCAGGGCGTCTCCAAGAAGGACTACTGGCAGCCCACCTTCGAGGATGCCATGGACCTGTAGGTTTCTCTCCTCAGCCAGACTCAAACTATCCTGACCTCGCCCGCCAGGATTGCGAAGCTCCCTAACATCGCCGGTCGCATCTTCCGCAACGTTTACGGTGGTGGCAAGCTCCCCGCGATCGAGGCCGACAAGGACTACTCGTACAACCTCGCGAAGCTCCTCGGCTACGCCGACAAGCCCGAGTTCGTCGAGCTCCTCCGCCTCTACATCACCATCCACTCCGATCACGAGGGTGGCAACGTCTCCGCGCACACCGGCAAGCTCGTCGGCTCCGCGCTCTCCGACCCCTTCCTCGCGTTCGCCGCGTCCTTGAACGGTCTTGCTGGCCCGCTCCACGGTCTCGCGAACCAGGAGGTGCTCGTCTGGCTGCGCAAGATGCAGTCCAAGATCGGCGAGAACCCGACCGACGATGCCGTCCGCGAGTACGTCTGGTCGACCCTCAAGGCCGGCCAGGTCGTTCCCGGCTACGGCCACGCCGTCCTGCGCAAGACCGACCCGCGCTATATGGCGCAGCGCGAGTTCGCGCTCAAGCACCTCCCTGACGACCCGATGTTCAAGCTCGTCAGCCAGATCTACAACATCGTCCCGAACGTCCTCCTTGAGGCCGGCAAGGCGAAGAACCCCTGGCCGAACGTCGACGCGCACTCTGGTGTGCTCCTGACCCACTACGGTCTCGACCAGATGAACTTCTACACCGTCCTCTTCGGTGTCTCGCGTGCGTTCGGTGTTGCCGCTCAGCTCATCTGGGACCGTGCTCTCGGTGCCCGTACGTGTCTCTTCCTCCTAAGATGTGGACATGTTCACTCACCTCGTTCTTTTCAGCCATCGAGCGCCCCAAGTCTTACTCGACCGAGGCGATCAAGAAGATGTTCCAGGACAAGCAATGAACGCTTCTTGGTCCGCATTGAAAACTCCGGTGATTGCAGAGTTATGCATGAGCTCCGGTTCTGAGTACTCGTCGCTGCAGAGGATATGTTAGCGTACAGTAGTTTCCCTGTGAACACTGTTAGTGCTTACGTAATGGAATATGTATTACCTGTGAAAGCGCCCATCGCACGCGCGAGCGTCATTGTCTCTCGCGACCCGCCCTCACTCACCTTGACTGTTCATCTTGTCCTGCCATGGCCGACGCTCGTGCTCTCCTCAGGGCCAAGAGGCAGGAAGCCCGCATTGACCACCCTCTTGCTTCGTATACTTCAGCTGGGCAGCTGCGCTGCGTCGCCTGCGGCACAATCGTCAAACACGCGACGGCATGGGAGGGCCACATTGGGAGCAAGACGCACCGCACGAACGCCGCGCGGCTGCGGGAAGAACGCGCGCGCGAGGAGCAGCGGCTCGCAGAAGAGCGGGAGAGTCACAAGCGCAAGGCGATGGAGGTGGACGATGAAAACGAAGAGGGGGACGAGGACTCGGACACCGCGCACGAGCCAGCGAAGAAACCGCGGGTCGAGAGCTCAGAGGAGCCTCGGCCTGCCGCGATCGCGGCGACCTCTATCGGTGCATCTGCAGGTTCGGGCCTACCAGCTGATTTCTTCTCGGACCCGTCGCAGGCACCTCCCCCAGCAGAGGACGAGGACGAGGCAGACGAGACTGCAGGAGATGCGCAGGCGTCCGAAACGACGAAGGGCGGGGCGAAGGATGTACTCGACCTCGAGTGGGAGCAATTCCAGAAGAGCGTAGTGAACGCGCCCGACGTGCGGGAGACGTACGAGCACGCCACAATCGTAGCGGAACCAGTCCTCGCACCGGAGGTACCGCAGGGCTTCCCTGGGGCGGCTGCGGACGACCTCGCCGAACCGGTGGAGGAGCTGGACGAGGAGGCGTTACGGCGGAAGAAGGAGCAGGAGGAACGGGAGTTGATCATGGACCGTCTACTGGAGGAAGAGCAGGCGCAGGAGGAGGCGGACGCGCGAGTCACGCAGCTGAAGAGCAAGCTCGAGGCGTTGAAGAAGAAGCGGGAGGCGGCAAAGGCGGCCAAGAAGGGCGCGAAAGCCTCATGACGGCGATGTAGGTCGTACAGCGCTCCGAATATATTGTATACTACACTAGCGATGCTGAACTCGGGATGTATCTATGCAGGCGAATCACTCGCCGACCCCTCCGATACCGGCTCCTCCGTCGCCTCATCCGAGCCCAACCCAGCCCACGAACCCCAGTCCATGCCTCGCTTGTGGAACATCATGAGGCCCAATAGTACGGGGAGATACCAGAGACTGTGCTGGAAGACCTTGCGCGCCTGTTTCTCGCCGCCGTACTTCCAGAACTTGTACGCTGCTTCGATGCAAATCGCATGGGGAACCAGACTGGTCACTGCGAACGCCCAGGTTGTGAGGCCTGACAGTGGCATGAGGAGTGACGTCGCAGGTACAAGCAATAGCGCGTGTCGAAGAGCCACCGTCGCGTTCTTGTGCGGGTCCAGCACGCCGAGCATTCGGTACCCCGCCTGAGCGTACGATTCGCGGACGAGGTACGACAGACCGTTGAAGTGCGGGAACTGCCAACTGTACATCAGGAGGAAGAGCGCGAGGGGCGCGAGGGGATTGTCTGCGAGAGCAGCGTCCGTAGGCAGCGAGGATAGGGATGACATGAAGGAGGGTAGGACAAGCTCGAAGGATTGTGCGGACGAAGGGAGAAGGGAGCCTCCACAGGCGGTCCAGCCCATGAGAGGAGGTAGGCCGCCTACGACGGAGCCGACCCACGTGTTGATTGTGCTCTTGCGCTTGAGATAGGTATATGCACCGGCGTAGAGTGCGATATTGGCGGCACCGAGGAGCGCTGTCGTTGGGTTGACCATGGTCCACAGTAGAGCGGGACCGGCGATCCCGGTAGCCATACCGAAGCCAGTTGCATGCAGCGGGCTGATCGCCCTGCGAACCAACGGACGGTTACGTGTGCGTGCCATTTGGGCATCGTATGGGACCTCTTGGATCTGGTTGAAGGTGTTGGCGGAGGCAGAGCAGAGGGCGGTGCCGAGAGCGGTAGATAGGAGGACGGGGACGGTGGTGGGGAGAGGAGAGAGGGCGACGCTTGACATGGCGGTGAGGACGACGAGGACGGTGAGACTGGACTTGGACAGTTGCCAGTAGATCTTCGCTAGCCGTCTAGGAGTGAGCACTTCTGCCTCGCGGAACGCCCTGAGGGTGCCGTCCGCTGCGGGTGAATACGCGGCGTCGATGGAGTGGCCGCGTGCAGCCTGCGCTGTCGGTCTCGACGCTGGGGGGACATTCTTTGCTGTTGGAAGCCACCTGTGGTTGTCGAAAAAGAAAGCAGAGAATGCGGAGGACTTGCGGTCTGCGAAGGTGGATGCGAGTCGGACCTGGAGCGGTTTTCGAGTGTTCCGGATGCTGGTTGCGCAGCTCCGGCAGGCGTGCCCCGCAAAGGGAGTAGCTACGCCCTTCATCGTAACTGCAATACTATATTCGACGGCATGTAAAGTCGATAGGACTGCGCACACACCTCGAGACACCGCGCACGGAGGCGGAGGGCAGGGCAGGAGGAGGAGCAGGAGGAGAGACGCTGAGAGACGCCGGAGAGTGTTTGGGCGCGGAGTGGGAATTCCCACAGAACCCGACTTGCTCTCCTCCACCACCATCCACGACGAGGACGAGGCGACACGCGGCGGCAGGCTTCACGACGCTCGGGGTGTTCGAGCTCTGTCTATATTCTGTCGACGAGCGCAGTATTTATCACGTCACGACTCTCAACTCTTCCTACCTTATTCCCCCCCTCGCTATTTGACGATTCACAGCCCTCCCTCAAGCACACCAGCGATACGCCATGCCCGGCACTCACCTTCTACCACCCAACCTCCTCAAGCTCTTCGCTCCCCGTCCACCTCTCCCCTATACCCGGCCCCTTGACAAGGACATCGACCGGGTCAGGCCCAAAAATGTCGACGGCGTGGGCCCCATTCTCGCCCAGCTCCGCGAGGCCAGGACGCAGGGCATGATGGAGTCCGGGAACACAGGCGGCGAACGAGATGGCATGGAGGAAGGCGAGGAACCCACGTTCACCTACGCAGAGCAAACCAAACGAGAGATCCGCAGGGAGGAACGCAAGAAAAAGAAGGCCGAGGAGTTCCAGAGAGCCAAAGAGAACTGTTTGTCTCCTTCCTCCTCCCTCTGACTGATGTAGTGTGCTGAACCCCAACTAGACAAGCCGTCAGAGGATCCGGAGGCTATTGGAGATCCGTATAAGACGCTGTTCATCTCTCGCCTCGTACGTCCGTTTACATGTCTCACTTCTTGCCACGTCTGACCTCTCCTGCAGCACAAGAATGCCACTGAGAACGACCTCAGGCGTGAGTTCGAGAGTTTCGGTAACATTGAGCGGGTGAGAGTAGTACGCGACAAGAATGGCCGCAGCAGAGGCTACGCGTTCATCGTGTTCGAACGCGAACGTGACATGAAAGGTAACACATCTCCTACCTGTCTTGTACTCACTCACCCAGCATTCGTCTTCGCACTTGCGTTGTCGGTGTGACATCTTGCCTTTTACAGCTGCTTACAAGGAATCGGACCGCCTTCAAATCATGGGCAAGCGCGTTTTGGTAGACGTCGAGCGCGGCCGCACTGTCAGAGGTTGGAAACCTCGCCGTCTCGGTGGTGGCTTGGGCGGCAGGCCGAAGCCAGAACCACCGGCATTCATTGGCGGCGGTGGTCGTGGTGGCTTCAGAGGAGGTTTCCGTGGAGGAGATCGAGGCGGCTTCCGCGGTGGTGACCGCGGCGGCTTCCGTGGCGGTCGTGGGGGTGGGTTCCGCGGTGGACGAGGTGGGTTTGGCGGGGACAGATTCGGTGGCCCACGAGACGATTTCGGCGGAGACGGAGGCCGTGGTGGCTTCGGCGGTGGATATCGGTATGTACGCAACTCCTCACCCCCAGCTCTAGCTAACGAATCCACCAGGGGTCGCGGAGGAGGTATCGGCTATCAGGGCGGAGGAGGCTTCGGTGGTCCCGACCAGGGTTCAAACAACTACGGCGGGGGGCCTCCAGGCGGTGGTCACGGTCCAGGAGGTTTCGGTGGAGGACCCGGAGGCCCTGGAGGACCTGGCGGCTACGGTCCTCCTGGTGGGGGTCCTGGTGGGTACGGTCCGCCTGGCGGCGGGTATGGTGGCGGCGGCGGAGGATACCGCGGGGATCTCAAGCGCGAAGGTCCTGGTGGGTATGATGATCGGGACTCCAAGCGTCCACGTTACTAGTCTGCTGCTCTCTCTTCTCTCTCTTTCTCGTTGCGCTACTGCTCGCGGCCCTCAGCGCTAGCGCCCACTTCGCAGTGCTGGTAGGGCCGGTGGTTTGTTCCCCGAGATTCGCGCATCTCTTTCTCCCGTTTTGCTCGACCGCTTGCGTAAGTATTGTATTCCGCTCTGTACCCTCTTCATATCGCGAGCACAGGTAATTGTCGAGGCAAGTATGTATGAAATTGCGATCATTGCTATGGTTTGCAGGGGGTGGATGTCGGCTGGTGTCGCGGACATAGCGGGCTGGTTGTAAGTAAGTTGGCGCGGCGCAGGCGCATCCGCGGCATAGAAGGCGGCCCACTTCCCGCCACTTATCGCGAACACACTGCAAGCCTCGCATGGGCGGAACGGAGGACTTGTTTTTTTGGGACGTGATGATTCTCCGCAGATGCTCATTCACACGTGATGCGTTCGGACTCGATGTTGGAATAGCGCTGCTCTCGCCCTTCGGGACGAAGCTCGGTGAACCCCCCGCTCCTTCCTGTCTCATGCCGTGACTCACCCGGTGCGCAGGTTGTTTCGCGGACATGCCATAATGGCTCGTCCATTGCGCCTTGACATCCGGCCGCGAAGCCTGACAAGTTGAAGTTTTGCGGAGCAAGCTCGAGCGACCAGGCGTTGTGCATTCTTGCCTGGAGTCCCAATATGGCATGTGAGTATGTATGTAGCAGGCTGCTCCTTTGACGGAACTGGCGCGCAAAGTGGCACTTGCTATGTGACCTTGCTTTCGGGCTACTCAAGCTCGCATGAAGACGGCCTCCGGCTCCAGATCTGCAGCCTCGGCCACATGCTCGTCTCGATTCTCTTTGGCTATCCTGGAAGACTGCGTCGAGCTTCGCCTGCTGCTGCTTGTCGACATCATCGCTGCTCGGAGCGCTGTGCGTAGGCTGGTGCGGGAACGGCTAAAGCACCTGCTCTGCTGGCTACACTCATCATCTGGCGATGACAAAGTCTGTAATAATCCGTTTCTCTACTGTACTTACCGTGCGGTCCCACTCCGCACAGGATGCAGCATGTCCGCTTTTGCCATGGCCCGATGCTGAACAAGCAATGAGCGCACTCTACACGTCATCATCCAAGGGGAGCTCGTCGAGACCGTCCTCATGTCAAAGTTGAAACGCGTGCCTGAGATGAGATTCTCCGTGGTTCAAGACCCGAGCAAAGTCCAGTAGCGACTACCCGGAACGGCTAACCACCTGACGGGTGATTGTCGACACTTGGGGGCGTATCAACGTAGCAACCGGATGCAGCCCTCGTCGGACCGTAGAAGAGAACTTCTGCGCTCAAAGGAAGACGTTCGGCTTCTGTTGATAACCTCGCCGCTGAATCGCGCAGCACAATGCCACCTCACGCGCACACCCGCGCACGGACGAGTGGTCTATTCATTGTTATCAGCCTTTCTGTTCTAGCCAACTACGAGCTAGCCCTAGCAAGTAGGCCTTGTAGCGAGGCTGACTCGTGGTTAGACTAGGTCGGACCGCTGTAGCAAAAAACGGATGTCCTCCACGTCGCACAGCTGATCTGCTCGCACGGGCGTCGCTTCCGAGAATGCGGCTGGACCGCATCCGCCGCCCATCGCGCCTTGCGACCAACGAACGGCGTCTGCGCAGATCTCGACGCCGTCCCTGTTCATGCTCGGCACCAACATCCACGCGCAGAAAACATTCTTCCACAATTACCGGACACTCTTGCGACAGGTTCATTCCGGGCCGTCGATCTGTCCATCTGACAATTTCATGAGCGGACATGCATGCCGAGGCGGAGGCTCATGGCCTCGACTGGTGCGCCTCCATTCGACGAGCGCCAAGATCCAAAAGAGGCTAACGCAGTTCGAGGCGACATCAAACCCGTCCGAAAGATCTCACCAGACACTCGACGCATCTGCCCGCACATGCCATTTTCTTAGCGCAGCCTCCCCCACGCCGAACGGCGTTGGCTGAGACCGCTGTCGCGATTGGCCCCTGCGAACCCTCGCTATGATCGAGATTGAACATAGAAAACATGAAACCGCACCAAAGCCAAACCTCTTTGGCTTGATGGCTTCTTTCGTCCCCAAGTCAAGCCCCAAGTTCCCGACCACGCATCGCCTGTTTTGTCGTAGCAGCCCCATATGCGGTGCCCTGCAGACTCCGCGAAGCTTTGGCAGGCTCCCCAGATGGCCAGAGCTCGCTTACGGAACCGTGCATACTGTGCCTTGCCGGCCATGTCATGCCAAAAGTCAACGGGAGAGCGCACCCGTCGGGCTGGTGTCCTCTTCCCTTCTCACCTCTCAGCCCTCTGTCACTGCCTTACAATTGCAGAGCGTGCTGGTCCCGCTTCTTTTCTCGGCGATATCAAGTCCGTGTATGCCTCAGAGCCCCTGACACTGAACCCGACTACTTTACGATCTTCTTGCACCTGGCTCTCAAATGGGTCGCGAACGTAAGTGCTTTCGCTTTATTTCCCGAGAAGAAGTCAGTGTGCTCACGCTACGGCGTAGCGCAACATGCGGCTCATCGAAACCCTAGTGATAGTCCAAGAGCGACGCTGCAATCACTAGACACCCGGGGACTGTCATTTCATGACTCGAGGGCTTCGTTGGGCACGCCCACCTCAAGTGTCCTCTCACCGCTCTCAGCAGGTCTATCGCCCGCATGCTCGGACGTTGTGTCATCCGTCGAGGGGGGTGAGAATGAGGGAGAGTCAAGTCCACCGACCCTCAGGCGTGCCATGTCCCTTTCTGCGCTCACCGCTGAAGCGAAGCAAAGGCGCAAGCGCTCTCGCACGACACCAGAGCAGCTGGCGAAGCTGGAGGAGTACTTCGCGGCAGATCAGAGTCCGACCTCCGCTCGTCGTCGGGAGATAGCGCGGGAGCTAGGTCTGGACGAAAGGCAAACCCAGATCTGGTTCCAAAACAGGTGGGTGCGACTGCTTCGCGAACTCGTACGTTATAGGGTGTATTGACTTCGACCATCCCCAAGACGCGCGAAGGTGAAGCTCCTGGCGAAGCGGAAGGCCCGTGCAGAGGAGAGGCTCGAGCCGCATCCAGAGAATCCGTCCCCTTCCGGCTCTGGGCTGGATGCAGAGATCCTCAGCCTGGTTCACGAGGAGGAAGGTGCGTGACGGCATTCACTACCCACTCGCATGCTAGTTGACGGATGGTCAACCTGTGACACCTAGACATCACGATCATCCCCTGCACTGACCTCAGAATCGGTGCGTGGCGGCGGGTGGCGTCTCCACACCATACCCTGGTCGCCTACGTGTGCGAGGCGCGGCGTTGCGTTACCTGGTTCATTCGTTCAGAGGGACTCAGCTTCAAGATGGAGGTCCCCTTTGATATCATCATCGGCTCTCGCTTCCTCAACGTCTCACCCGGCGTGGGATCGGCCACCTTCCTCCTCGACCGACCTCCGACGTTCTACGTCGAGAAGCTGGCGGACCAAGCCCTGGGTATAGGATCTCCCCGATATTGGCATGTTTCTGGCGATTGGACAGAAGGCAGACAAGCTTCTGTTGTCTTCCAACATTGTCTCGTGGGGCCCGCGCACCAGCTCTGGCATCTCGTCAACAGTATCTCGCCGTCCAGGACTCCGTCGGAAGCGTCCTTGTCCACTCCCACTCCCTCCATATCCGACGTAGGATCGTCTCCAGAGGTCTACGCTCGGTCCTGCGAGTCGCCCGTCGAAGGTCATCCTCAAATGTCTTCGATGGTACTGCGTAGGCCGAGCTCCCTCAGCAGTCTCCGCATTCTACACCATCCTTCCCTTGAGCGACTTCGTCCCAGCCGCCCAACCAGCGTACCGATGTTCCACTACCCTGTTTCTAGTCTGCCTACTCCAAGTCCGCTGCACCCGCTCGACGAAGCCCAAGCTAAGCCATCCTCTGCGCATATCTATGTGAGCAACAGTCAACCCCGTCAGTACATCGCGCCGCCGCACGGTGGAGTTGCCGAACGCCTCCCTCGTCTCCCGCTAGCCATGCCGAATTTCCCTCGCCTGAGCTACGACTACGATTCGCACTCCATGTCGCCCCACGCAGGTGCCAGCGAGCCTCCCTCTTCAGCCGCATCCACGCCAGACTACTACAATGCCCCTTCCCCGGTGTGGGAGTCGCCTTTTATCCCTCAAGGAGGAAGTCCCGGCCCAGAGCGTCCGCAGGAGTCTTACTATCCACGAACCCATGGTCCTCCAGTCCCACCGTACCATCATGATAGTGGTGATGGCTGACGGAGCCGAAATACCGCCTTTTGCATACTCCAGTCTCTCTTCGGTATCATACACCGTCATATATGCTGTCGCACATCGCACGTCGGGAGTGCAGGCACTCGGACTCATCTCATCCTCGCTGTCGAATACATGTACTCCTACCCTTTGCACATTCAGCTGTCCATATTGCACCAGATCGCCAGACTGCACATCGACGTATACTTTCGCTTGCACATATTTACCACCGGACGATGCACTCCCGTACCCTAGCTACACGTCTACGCTAATTTCTCTGTATATTGAACCGCAACAAGCATGATAGTTCTGACGTCCCTCAGTCAATCCGGGACCTATAGGAGACGTTACCGAAATGAGAGCTTTCGATGTATTTTCCAAGCCTTCATATGTTCATTCCGTGGTATGTGATACAAAGCTTCTCCAACAGTACTCCTGGTCTACCTTACCGCATCGACGACATGGTTCGGCCGCTGATCACAGAGTCAGTATGATGTGAGTTGGATGCGATTCAATGGTACTCACGATGCTGTCTTCCGGTCTACCACGGCGACTTCTGTCTTCGCTCTGTTGAGCACCTTCTGGAACTCGCTGACGCGGTGGCGCATGCGGGAGTGCATGTATGCCTTTGAGCACTTGATGTGGTAGTGGAGGTAGTCGCGGAAAAGCTGGATGTGGGTGATTGTCGAGCTAGCTACTTCGGCTCTGGCGAAGTGGCGAGGGAACAAGACAAAGGTCACATAGCCAACGTCCTCGGTGTCGTTCAGGCCCTGCAGATGCCTAATTTCGAGGGGAGGCTCCCGAGTAGTATATAGGACCTGGGGCGCGCTCTGGATGGTAGGTAGCCGTCGGGCATCAACAAACTCCTGTGGCATCCCATCAGGGATGAGAAGACACGCCGAGTAAGCTATCGACCACGGACCTGTAGGAAGACCTTCCCAAACACCCGATCGGTCTCTTCCCTGAACATCGTAGAGAAGATGACCGTGACACGGTCAGAGGAGGCTTGGACATAGATGACCTCCTCGTCGCGGTAATGCAGGGCCATCAGTTCGCCTTGACCGGTTCCTGACGACTCTAGCTGCTTCTGAGTCTGGAAGCCGAGCTCGAAGGGCGCGGCCAGCGCGTTCCGCTTGAGTAAGGAAAGCGACTTGATGAAAGCCTCGCGTTGCTCTGGTGGACATATAGATCACGGTTTAATGTGATAGCACTACTGTACTCACCGCCCTCCTGTGGGATCTGCTCGAGGTCAATGTCAAGCGTCACGTTATAACCAGACTCAGGCTCCGCCCTGAGCAGAGATCCATATTCCCGCTTCAGAATGTCGTTTACGCCATATCGCACAAGTTCGTCCCAGCAGCGGATGTTCATGGACAGGACAAGAGCGGTTGGGACCTTGCGATCGGGCGTGGTGAGGCGGAAGCGGACGCCGTCGAAGTCAACGAACTGAACATCGAGGGCCGACGGTCTGCAAAGACGAGTTCGCTATGAGCACCTGAGGCTGTCGAGAATGCACATACTGCGACGCCTTCTCGGTGAGCGTGGTATGGATGATGTAGTTATGGGGCTGTGGCAGGACTGTTTAGCCGGTGAGAACGAGGCGATGTGAGCGGGAGTACCTCGAGCAAGATCATGGCTGGCTATGGGTCGCGCGTGCAGTCGTCGGCGTCGTGGATGGCGGAGAGGAGGAGGTCGATGTCGATGCCGATGCCGACGGCGGGCGGGGGCTGCGGTGCGATGTCCCGTGACGCTGGCGGGGGAGCGTGAGAAAGCCGGGATCGAAGCCAAGTCGATGAACGGATCTGAGAAATATTTCAGCGTTCTGACTGCAACCAGCATCTCTAGCGCACATACCCCGCTCCTCGCACTTCCAATCCTCGCCCTTTATCAGAGGATATACTCAAAATGGGTGCGTATCACCACTGACTGGGCTCTCACAGGATGCTAACGAGATGTGCGCCCTGTAGCACCGAAGAAAGCACAGAAAATGTCCCTGAACGAGTTCCTGGGAGACAGCGGTGTGTATTCGATCCCTTCGCCCTCTGCATGCACTCTAGCTCATGCCATGCGATGTCCAGCCTTAGGATCCTGGGCGGACGAGATGGACTCCCTCCCCACCGCCCGTGAGTGTCTTCTCCGCTTGTGGGAATATACGGGATCTTGACAGCGTCATTCAGCTGCGGCTAGGTCTGATGAAGACCGCGCCCGAGGAGGCGACCGCAGGCGCGATGACTTCCTATCGTCCCGTCGTAAGTGCAAGTTTACTTGGCGGGAAGTGCACTGGACAAGCCTGAATGTGAATCCTAGCCGATCGCGGTCCTCCCAGGGAAGATCTGCCTCTCCCCACTGAGCCGCCGTTCACCGCCTTCGTTGGAAACTTAACCTTCGATATCACCGAAGGTGAACTGGAAGAGTTCTTCGGTGGCAAGGTCCGTCGTCTCGTCTGACCCGCTTGCCGTGCTTCCAACCGTGCTGCCAGACCAAGTCTGTCAAGATTATCAAGGACAGAGATGAAAAGCCCAAGGGTTTCGGCTACGTTGAATTCACTGATCTTGAGGGCCTGAAGGAGGCTCTCGCCAAGACTGGTACTGTGAGTACACTCACCAACATTATTTGCAAGATTTTGACCCTTCTCAATAAAAGCCTCTTGCGGGGCGCGCGGTAAGGGTTAGCGTTGCGGAACCTCGTGAGTTGTACTCTCACCCGATCCGCGTTGTGATGCTTTAACTCACGCACGTATTTGCTCAGCTAAAGAGAGATCCGGCTTTGGTGGAGGTTCGTTCGAGGACGATCCCAAGTTTGCCGGAAACTGGCGCAGGGAAGGCCCTCTCCCGGACCTTCCTTCCCGAGACGGCTCCCGTCGTCGCTTCGAGGGCACTCGCGAGCCCCGCGAGCCCCCGGCCCCCTCTTTGTCCGACAATGCTTCAGATTGGCGTTCGTCCCGTGCTACAACCCGTGCGCCTCCTCCCGAGAATGAGTTCAGACGGCGCGGACCTGGCTCTCGCGAGCCCCCGCCGGTTGGTCCTGCTGACACCGAGGACACCTGGCAGAAAGGGAGCAAGTTCAAGCCCAGCGCGCCGGCGGAGGGCGAGCGGCCTGGCAGCCGATTTGGGAGCCTGCGTTCTCGGGGAGAAATGGGTCCACCCAAGGATGCAGCGCCTGTCGCTGATGAAAGCGACTGGCGGCGGCCGCGTACACTTTCGCGCAACAGCACATCACGTATGTAGTGCATCACGATTGAGACGGCGATAGGAAATACTGATCAACGCTTGATTCAGCGAGCAACTCCACGCCGCCGACTCCTCAGATGGGCCGGCGTAAGCTCGAACTTCTCCCCCGGTCATCGTCCTCGACGTCCGCGACGCCTTCTCCCCTTGCTTCCCCCGTCCCTTCTACCACTGGCTCGCGATCCAACCCCTTTGGTGCTGCTAGGTAAGCCTGTCACTTCGGACTTCCCCGCGTCAGCCGCTGAACGGGGGATGATCCCAGACCGGTCGATACCACGGCGCGGGAAGCAGAAGTCCAGCAGAAGATCGAGCGAGAGCGTGAAGAGGTGCGCGAGAAAGTCGCTCACATCACGCACTCCATGTCTCGCACGTCCTCCCGAACTGGTTCTCAGCGTCCTACCCCCCCGGCCTCCACCGTTCACAGCCCGACGACCCCCCACCAAGAGCCTTCCAAACTCCCGCCTGCCAACGTGCGCCCAGCGTTCAGCTTCGCCAGCGCCGCGGCGGGTAAGAAGGAGCAGGAGGATGCGCCTGGAAAGGACGATGTGACCAAGATCACCGAAAAGATTGACGAGGTGGAGTTGGAGTCGTCCGAGCAGTGAGTGGTATCGACAGGGCGTAGCAGCATCCTGCGAGAAGTTTTGCCTCGATCGCGTCTAAATGCTGTGATCTGTTCTCGTTTTCTTCGTTGCATGTCTATCTTATGTGTTTCAATATGTCTATGCGACTTGTCTAGTAGTTCGTCTGGTTCGATTACCGCGTGCCTGGTAGATGTACACAAAGGCATGTAGCTCGCGGGTTCCGTATGTATAGATGCAAGCCCATGTTATCCGCTGAGTGGCATGGATCTTATGGGAACCGCTTCATTGCATGGGAAACCTCCAGCCGGAGGAACGGGTTGAAGGACAGCACAAGCTCACACAGCAAAGAGTATCATGAAAGGTCATGGCAGCAGGCGTCGTATACAGCCTACAGAGTACAGGGGCATGTATAACAGACAATCTACGATTAGGCGGAGATCGTAACCTCGACCTCGACGCCGGGCTCGAGACTGATGCTCGTCTAAGGCAAACCGATCAATACTTACACGAGTCAAGGCGAACGTACTGTCTACTCACGATCTGCTTGACGATCTCGCTGGAGGAGTGGAGGTCGATCAGGCGCTTGTGAATCTTGAGCTCGTAGCGGTCCCAGGTCTTGGAACCCTCACCGCAAGGCTATCGCATGCACGGATGAGACAATGTCGAGCGGCCCAACAGGCACACGAATACTCACAGACTTGCGGGTGGTGACCTTGAGGACCTTGGTGGGGAGGCGGACAGGACCGCGGACACGGAGCTGCTTGTCCTTCGCCCGGTTGATCAGGTCAGTCGAGACTGTCACAACGTAGTCAGAGCTGCCCTTCCTTCACGAGCTCCATTCAACAACAACGTACACTTCTCGAGGTTCTTGACGTTGCTGCTCGTGAGCGTGATGCGGATTTTGTGGATCTTGGCGGCGGGCACGGGGGCACCGGTCGCGTCGTATTCCTTCTCACCCTTAGCGACGTAACTCATCCTTGTACTTGCCGGAGAGTCAGAAGGTGACTGTGTGCGTCGAGGGGTGAGCTTCTAGGGTAGAGTGCGGCGGAAGGAACGCTTTACCTGAGGGCGAGTTGTGTTGATAGTGAGAAAAATAAGGTTTGGGCTCGAGTGCGGAGGGCATGTAGCTCTCGGACTTTTCCGAGACGATTTGATGAGACATTATTTTGCCAAAAAGCCCTTTTGGGGGGTTATCTGTAGAAAATTCCCCGAGAAATTACCTCATACCCCGACCATGCTGCAGTCGTTGAATCTGTGGCTGGCAGTGCACGTCCATCATGCAAGGTCAGAATTAGCTCTCTCTTGTCTTCGAGAGCAGGATGCTCACTGACAATTTCAGGCTTCAACAAGTACTACCCTCCCGATTTTGATCCTCAGAAACATGGCAGCCTCAATGCATACAGAGGTGAGTGGTTCCGAGGTAACCCACGCATCCAACCCTGTACTCACCACACAACTCAGGCAAACATGCGCTCGGCGACAGGGCGCGAAAGCTAGACCAAGGAATCCTTATTGTTCGCTTCGAATTGCCGTTCAACATCTGGTGGTAAGCACGACTTACACTCCGTCAACCCCGCTCCTCATTTGACCCTCTCGTTTGTTAGCGGAACGTGCAATAACCACATTGGCATGGGTGTGCGGTACAATGCGGAGAAGAAGAAGATTGGGAACTACTACTCCACGCCCATATACTCCTTCCGCTGCAAATGTCACCTTTGCGATGGTTGGTTCGAGATTCAGACAGATCCCAAGGTATCTCCTCCGCCACCATCGCATCCGGACGCATATCTCACAAGCAGGAATAGAACACTCGATATGTCGTCGTATCTGGTGCGCGACAGAAGGAGGAGGAATGGGATCCCGAAGAGAATGGCGGTTTCGCCGTGCACGGTGCGTTCTGGCTTCTACGTTTCGAAGAATGCCTACAGCGACTGAATAATGCATGCAGAAACCGACCCCAACCAGGGCCCGGTAGATCCATTAGCGGCCCTTGAGAAGTCCACCGCGGCCCAGAACCACATGAACAATGTTCAGATACCCCGCTTAGAGGCGCTGCAGAACCTTTCCGACCACTATAGCTCCGATCCCTATGCCCACTCGCTCCGAGTGCGCAAGCGATTTCGCGAGCAGAAGAAGATCGACAAGGCACGCGAGGAGGCGGACGAACGTATCAAGAGCACGTACGGGCTTCCGGAGACCCTGGCGTTGACGGCTGAGAACGAGGAGAGCGTAGTCAAGGCAAAGGAGGAGTGGGAGCAAGCCCGGCTTGCCAAAGCTGAGCGCGAAGCCGTGAAGCGACGCAAAATCGGAGCCGAAATTGCCGTCGTGCCCAGCCCAAGCTCTTCCAGACTCTCCAGGCGAGCCGCACAATCCAGAGCTGGTGGAAGCAGCGGAGGTGACGCTGTCAGCGCCCTACGAGCGAAGATACTAGGAAACACCGCAAGACAGAGTGGGTCATTAGGTGGTATGGGTAGGATGAAACCTCCAGACACCAGGAGTACGAGAGGAGGCCTGGTGAAACGCGTCTGATAATGATCGCCAATATGGCCTTCTCTACGCCCGTTCCTACCATGGGTGGATTGACGACTGTTCTGCATGTAGCATAGTTCAGGGATTCGGATTGTATTTGTTCTAGCAGGGGACGTGTACCCACTCGGCTTGAATGACGACGTGCGTTGTCCTATGGCCTGATTTATATCGCACTTTTCAAGGTCATGTAGAGAGCATCCCAGATCTCATACAACCCGATCGAAAATTCACGACAGCCAGTGGTCGAAGGCTGGTCAACGCGTCATTACGCTCTCTGCACATGCAAGGTTGGTGCACCGAGCGCTAGCGACGAACTTACTTCCCGTATTTGCTACTACTTCAGAACTACCAGCGGCATCCTGAGCGCAAGCCTTTGACTTGTTACACGGTACTCAGCACATTGTCAGGCCATAAGGGCCTTCATCAGTACAGAACTAGTATAGAAGTGCTACAGGCCGGCCCACCTCATCCAGGATGCCCACAAAGAACATCCCGATCACGGTCTTCACAGGATTTCTAGGTGCCGGCAAGACTTCAATCATCCTGTCACTGCTTCCGCGGCTACCCAAGGATTACAAGGTCGTGCTGCTTAAGAACGAGTTCGGAGACGTAGAAGGTACCGTTGTATCCATTCACGTTCCCCGGTGTCTGATATCTGAAGGGTATAGTGGACAGTCAACTCGCCAAGCAGTCAAGCCTGGCGGCAGTGAGCGAGATTCTGAACGGCTGCATGTGAGTTTCCAGCATAGTTTGCCATTCATCATCTAGATTACAACGCTAACCTCATCGTTACAGGTGCTGTGTACTCGTTGGTCAAATGAAGAATGCCCTCCTGGAGATCCGAGGTAGGCTCTTTCTCGTCCTTGCGAAGTGTGCGGATGGCCGCTGACGGCGAGCTTTCCTTCCCCAGAGAAGTATAGACCCGACAGGATATTCATCGAATGCTCGTCAGTATCGTCCGCAGTTCGTCTTTTGACAAATTCCAGTCTTGACGAAGCTGGCGAACTCTCCGCCTCGCAGTGGTTCTGCGTTCCCAGCGACGCTCGCCTTCCAGATCCGCGAATTGGAGCGGGAAACGGACAACGATCTCAAGCTTGACGCAATCGTGACCGTGATCGATGCCGAAAACTTTACGGGTTACGAGGATACCTCGCCGACTGCAAAGATGCAAGCGAGCTATACAGATGTTATTCTCATCGTGCGTTCTCCTCGCCTACATTCCTGTTCAGAACGTGCTTGACCTCAATGTCGCTACAGAACAAGTGGGAGCACATCTCGGAGCGGCAGCTCGACATCCTCATTGACCACCTGAACACGCTCAACGATACGACGCCCAAGATCAAGTGCCAGGGTCGGGACGGCGTCGACCCAAACCTGATTCTCGGGCTCGACTCGAAGCTCTTTCAGCTTGAAGCCCAGGAGAGTCTCGACACGCGGCACCACGATGAGGTCGAGACCGTCACGTTATACAAGGGCTACAATCTCGCTCGCACGGAGCATCATGGACACGCTCATCATGCCCCTGATGCGCACACAGAAGCTGTAGAAGATGGCGACGCTTCCCCCGTCTCGGAGAAGGATCTCACCGAGGCTCTGTCGTCGCTGTCGAAGGAAACGGTTTGGCGGGTCAAAGGGTTCGTACGGCTCGAGAGAGGGTTGCACATCCTCAACTGGGCGTTCGGGAGATATGAGCTGATACCTTTCGACGACGCCGCTGGCGAGCACAAGGGCTCCATCAAGTTGACTGTCATGGGAGAACGAGGGGAGGTCAAGAGAGCTACTCGCAGGCTAGCTCAGAGCATCAGAGCGCAGGTTGCGAGTTAGATCTTCATCACTGCGTCGTAGATCCAGCTATACGAGACATTGCGGAGTATGCCGCGTGTAAAGGATAGGTATGCTTGATAAGCTTGAAGGCGAGCTTCAGCGGAAGAAATACGTCGCTATGGGCGCACGGCGTGCTCAGCATCCCTTCAAACCATTTGCGAGCCCAGAACCTACCCCCTGGATGATACCGTTGGCCAAGACGTCGTAGACGTTAGCGGCGATGTCGAGGTTGCGTCGGATGCATGTACGGTGAACCACGGCGACCCCTGGCGACCCCTGGCTTAACCCAGAAGCAGGAACCACAACGGCTCCCTCCAGAGGCAAGGGCGAGAGCCGGGGCCATGGTCTGCTGCTCATCAAAATGCAGGTACACGCTGGTGATTCCATGAGACTGTCTTGCAGGGTTTTGCTTCTGGCGAGCAGACCTACTATGTGAGAAACGCCAGAGTCCCTGTCGCACGAATATTGATCTCGTCGCATTACCTGAATTTGCTGAGCAGCACAGGCACAGGGCTCTCTAAGGGCATTAGTATGGCTGCTAGTATTGTTCGAAGCAGAGGACAAATAGAACATAATGCAAGTGCAGAAGCATTCCTGGGTATCGACGCCCGCTCGCCGGTGCGTTGCATCTCTAGGGTAGGTATAGGAACCAACCTCACAGACGGAGGTTTGCTATGACCAACTCTTGTATCAAGATCATGCATTACGCGTGAACAGAGGGAGGGCCTCACCATCTATGTTAGTGATCGCATCTAGCTCTGAATCGAGCAAGAACCGACGGACGCGCTCTCCCTGACTCGCAGAGATAGCCTCCAGCATCCGTCCATCCTTCCCGTTCTCCACGCGATACCACTTATACTCTGCCGGCGCACAGTCGTACGCGTCCTCGTACCACGCATAGTCGTCCGCATGAGCCCCGGGTGCGCGACGCCTTGCCGCCCACGCGATGTACCGAAGGGTCGGTATGACCTGCGTGATGCGGTCGGGCAGCTCTGCCAGTGTCTGAATGTCATCCTCGTGCCACGGCGCGTCCAGGGAGTCGGGCGTCGGAGGCTGAGGAGCGACGACCCGCAGACAGACGAGAGAGTACCGGCGGAGGCTCTGGACGAAGCTATCCTGAGGGGAGCATCAGAACCGCAGGCTCAGTCAAAGGAACCTAGCACTCACCACCCATCCAGGCTCGTGGCGGCGCTCCCAAGTGTGGCAGTGTACATCCATGAACCTGAGACGAGGAGCGGCACGCGGCAGCTGCTGCCAGTACTTCAGCCATACTGGAGTGTCGATGAAACAATGCAGAGAAATCCCGACGGGAGACGTCTCGTATATGGTGCGGCGGAAGGACCTGAGCTCGCGCGGGTACCGACGAAGATGCAGCAAATGGACGGGATGCCGAGCACACTCAAACGTGTGTAGTTCGGTAACAGAGAGGCGCCGCAGGGGCCGTTGGGCAGGCCTCTTGAGCTGCGTGCTGTTGACGTGTTGTTCATAGATCTCTATGTTCGGGAATGTCTTCGCGACGTCGATCTGCGGGTGCCACCAATGCGCAGAAAGGTACCGAACTTGCGGTAGCGGTGTGTGCTCGAGTTTCAGCTCCGGGGCTCCCGGGATACCCTTCAAGTCCAAGTCCAGAGCGCGAAGTTCCTTGATGGAGGACACGCTCGCAAGAATCTCGTGCACGAGCTCGGAGACGCGTCTCGCGTCCGCAGGCGCCTCGACTTTTGCTGGAGCGATGTGAAGGACGCGAGGCCTGCTACGGAGGTGCGTGAAGACAGGCAGCGCGTTGCTGTCAATGTCGCCGAGCTCGAGTCTGACGAGCCTGGTCATGGACGCGATAGCAGCGCCGATGCGCGGGTCATGCTGGAGTACGGGGGCGGTGTGCTCCAGAAGGAGGTGCGTGAGGTCGGGCGCGGCCTCGAGGATGTCTCCCACGAGCGACGCGAGGGAATACTCGTAGGTGCTCTTGGGAAAGGTCCAGTTGGGGTCCTCCTGCCAGGGGCGCTCGATGAAGGTCGAGCCCAGGATGGTGAGGCTGCGCAAATATACAGCACGCTTAGGCTGGCCAGCGAGGAGGTTGTAGTGAAGGCCAATGAGGTCAGCGCGAGTGCGGCAGACGAGGGATACGGCGACCCTGTGAATGGCGAAGTCGTGGACGCGCCGAGCGGTGAGTGCGAGATTGAGCGCGTCGCGTCCGCGTACGTAGGACGCGACCTCGCTTAGGACGTCTCCGTTGAGCATGGCCAGGGAAGGCGCGTCCAGCTGCTTAGCCGTAGCAGACATGTCGCTCTTCGCCTGCGAAGGAGCGCGAAGGAGAGAGAGGGCGGAGATGGGCGCGGTGCTGCCAGCAGAGCGAGGTTATCGGACGACTCGGCAAACTCTCACACGGATGATGCGTACCCATTGCTGTTGTTGCGCGAGACTTCGCGTAGTAGAGAACCTGCGAATTCAGGCGTTGGAAGAGTCGCGAGGGCGTCGCGGTGTGCGCAGCCTCGTGTGCGGACGCGAGGGCGGTCGGCGATCAGGTCGAGGCTAGAGAGCGACATGGCTGGCTGTGGGTGCGAGGAGAGGTATCTTATCAGATAAGATGAGTCGACCAAGTGGCGTCTGATATCGGCGATCGGAGAAGCGCCCGTGATGGGATTACTGTGCTTACAGCGCTGGTGGAGAATCACATGCGCTGCGCCCAGTCCGTTGTGCTCGACGACCATGTTCGCGTATGTCTTGAGCTCAGGTAACACATACTCGTGTCGGGGAAACACACATGCCCTGACGCTGTGTTCTGCAGCGAGCAGCTACTTCCACCTCCCAATCGACGAAGACGAAGCTCTCCTCGAAGAGCAAGACAGCCCCGCCCCTCCTTATACCAAACACCTGCCGTGGCTATCGCCCGATGCAACCGACTCTGACGACTCCGACACGTCTTCCACTCCCTCCGGCTCGTCCAGCCCAGGCCCTTCGCAGCACCGCGCAGGCCCACCACCGCCTCCGAAGAGAAGCAAGGCGGTTATCTGTGAAATTCTCGCTCAAAATGACTGCTACGCCGTTCTCGGCATCTCTCGTTCCTCCCGAATAGACAAGGCCGCCCTCAGGCGCGCCTACCTCGCACGCAGCAAGGCTTGCCACCCAGAGTGCGTCCTTCCATGCATCACGCCTCCATAAACTCACCGCGAATCCGACACCTCCAGTAAGTTCCCGGACAACCCCGAGGCCACGCGCGCGTTCCAAAAGGTGTCGGTGGCGTACGACATCCTCAGCAAACCCTCCTCCAAGCGGCTCTACGACGCCAGATCCCAACAGGCGCCCTTCGACTTCTTCGCCTCTCGGTCCTTTCCGCAGGCAGAGGAAACCTTCAGAAGCGTCGTTATCGGCGTCTTCAACGACCTCCTCGACGGCGACCTCGAGATGGTCCGCACCCTTCTATGTGAGCTACAGCAGGCCACATATATCCCTGCAATTTCTGACCGCTAACTGTGCAGCCGCGGTCAACAACATGAATCCTTCCCTCCAGCTCGGCGAAGAGGGCATCAACTCCGTCCTCATGACCCTCCAAGCCATCCGCACCCGCGCCCTCAGTACGTCTCTCCAACATAATACGCACGCCCTTGCTGATATCTCTTCGAACAGCCTGCCGAACATGCATCCTAGCTCTTCACCACGAGCTCACCCGATTACTCGAGGTCCAGCGCACCTTCCGCCAGCTCTCCTACTTTGACCTCCGCCGCCGCTCCCACCTCTCCATCCAGATTGCCCGCCTCACCATCGGCCTTCCCATCGCCCTAGAAGACGCCCTCCGGCACCAACGGCAGGACGACTACGGGGAGGACGCCACCCGCGACGGCGTAAGAGGCAGCAGCAGTGACACCGCCCTCCTCAACCGTCAGCTGTACCACCTGCTCCGGACTGTCGTCTCCGTGCTCGAGCGTATGGAACGTCTCGTCGAGAAGTAGCGGCCGCTCTCGTTCTCTGTTCATCTAGCTTGGTTATTGCCTCCCTCCCGCTCCGGCCTATATTATTGCTCTCCTATCCACCCAGGGTCTCCTGTCGCATATGCATTCCCCCCTCCCTTCCCCTTAGCACGCCGTAGTCCATGGCATAGATCACCCCTCTGGCCTTCCACCAGGCCCACACCTACCACACTAGAGCTCTCCGGTACTGTACGCATAAACGGGATCATGTAGCCAGGTCATGTAACGTCGATACTCATTCATCCGCATTCCTCCGCGCTCCAGCAAGCACTGGTGCGCAATTTACAGACACGATGTGGAGCGGAGGCCACAGGCAGGACATCAAGGGGAACGACACGGCAACGCGATGAGCCTCGCCCGAGGTGCAAGACGGTACGATACTAATATACACAAGGAGCATCACTTCCGTGGCAAAAGAACCGAGTAGAGATAACTAAGCGGGGCGAGGACAAGAGAGCACACCTATGAGACAGGGAGAGGGGGCAAGTACGATCCTACGATACAACTGATGATACACTGTTCAATTTCGTTCACCTCATACGACGACCAGCTAGCTCCTCTAGGACTGGGGCGGCGGCGGTCCAAACTGGCCAACGGGCCCTCTCTGTCGAACGCAACATGAAGTCAGCACCTCCACTCTGCAGCGGCATACCAGCACTCAAAACGAGCACTCACCCCGTTCGCCCACTGCATCTGCACGGTGCTCACCGTCGGCGAGATGCTCTGCGTCTCCTTCTCCTCGAGCACGTACGGCTCCGGCTGGTAAACGCCGTATCCGCCCACGTTCTGCATCACACCGTTCTGCGTCCGCTCATCGTACGGGTAGAAGTAGTACGGCGGCACGTCGGGCATCGTCTGGCCCGCCTGCCCCTCCGCCTTCGCTCCACCCCCAGGGCCCCCTTGGCCGCCGCCGTGCTGCGACCCGGGGCTCCCCTTCATTGGCGGTCCGCTGCTCAG
This sequence comes from Pilatotrama ljubarskyi, assembly GCA_022385805.1. Classification (NCBI taxonomy): domain Eukaryota; kingdom Fungi; phylum Basidiomycota; class Agaricomycetes; order Polyporales; family Polyporaceae; genus Pilatotrama; species Pilatotrama ljubarskyi. Next base: position 149,315 of record MU277727.1, on the reverse strand, counting down.
CGGGGCACCAGGCCCGTACGGGCTCTGGGTCATACCATACTGCGCGGCGGGCCCCATCTTCGGCGTCGCAGGCCCCTGGCCATGCTGCTGCGTGCCCGAGGGCGGCTTCGGCGACAAGATGCCCTCGCCGTCCCAGTCCTGCTCCGAAAGCAGCATGGGCGCGCCGGTGGGCGCGACCTGGTGGAGGTTGACGTCGAGGACCTTCTCTGCGAGCTTCGCGATGAGCGGGTGGCCGCCGCTGACGTCCTTGCCCTCCCAGCGCCAGCGGAAGGACGGGAGCATGTCGAGCGCCATCCAGACGTCCTCCAACGCGGTCTGCTTCGGGATGCGCTCGCAGTGCGACATGTGGCCGTACAGGATGATCATCGCCGCGATATGCAGCGGGATGGGCGAGACGAAGAACGCGATGTCCGGGAATCTGATGAGCTGGTTGTGCACGACGATGATGTTGTGCGACGTTACAATAGCTGCGAAAGTTGAGAGATCAGACCGCAACCCATCCCCAAGACAAGCATCGCAGACTCACCATCGACCAGTGCACGGTGCCTCTGGTGGTACTCCAGCTCCTTTGAGCTGAACAACGCACGCAGCATCAGCACCTTCGTGATACCGATCTTCAGCAACGTGAGCCCCTCGTCCTCCCCGATATTCGCCACGAGCTCCGTGCGCTTCTCGGCTGGCCAATCCTCCGTCCCGCCAAAGTACCACTTGTAGCGGTCCGGGAGCTGCTTCTTGAACACGAGCATGCTCTTCGTGATCCGGCTCGCATGACGCATGAGCGCGTCTGCCGTCTGGCGCGTCGGCGCATACAGGGAGTTGATGATGTCCGCCTGGATCTCCGCGATCGGCGCGCTCAGCACGAAGTGCTCAGAGATGTCCGTACCCTTGCCACGCGCCGGCCGGGGCGTGTTCGAGTCCGACGGCGCGATCGCCAGCGGCCGCCCGAGCTGGATAGACGTGCCGCGGTCGTGCACGAGCACGATGGCCCACAGCCGGATGCGGAGCTGACACTCCTCGTCCGAGAACACGTTGTCCTGAGACGTCGGGTCGTGGTGCAACCCCAGCTCGATGGCGAGTCGGACGAGGCTTCCGACCAGGCGCCAGAGCGTCCGTCCTTGTCGCTATCAAGGCGTCAGTCAGTGGTCATCAGGTCGTGAACAGGAACAAACGAGTGCCCACCTCAGTATACAGATACCAATGCAGCAGAATGAGCGCCTGCAGACTCGACACTGTGACCCGCAGGTCAGGCTTTACCGCCAGCGCGAGTTGGAAGAACTCCTCGTGCTCCGGCCAGTCAGGGGGCATAAGGCCCTTGGCCAGGTTGGCAGTGGCGGCAGGAGCGCCAGGATGGCCGCTCTCGTGCTTGCTCACGCGGTGATTGAGTTCGCTGAGCGTGCCAAGGGCGAATACGAGGTACACGCTGCAGATGAAGCCTGGATCGTGCGGCAGCGCCTGATTGTCGTATAGCGCGTTAAGAGTCTGCTCGAATTGCTGGCGGAGCAGCACCGGGCGGTGGAAGTTGAGGCGCGAGAAATACGCGTCGAGGATCTCGCGCACGGTCTCGCGCGATTTGGGCAAAAAGACGGGAGTGGGCTGCACGGCGGTGGGCTGAGCGGAACTGCCACCAGGGCTCGTGATCGGAGGCCCGACAATGCTGTTGCGACGCATGTGCACCTGCACCCACTGGGATAAGTCGCGGGGCTGGGCTAAAGGCTCGCCGCGGTCGCGTCCAGATATCAAGGCGCTGGAACCGACGGCGAGGTCTTCTCTGTCTGCAGGAGGCATGGTCACGTCGTTCATGATTGCGCCCGATACGCCGAACGTCTTCGCCAGAGCCTAGACGACATGGATTATCAGAACTACCGCTCAACAGACGCGGGACCTGATCGCCCTGTCACTCGCACGCCTGTAGAGGCACGCAGAGGAGGACGGAGCAGACATTGCGAGCGACTTACCTGGGGGTTGGACGTGTCGAAAGAGTAGGGATCTGCGCCAGGAATTTCGTGCGGGGATGGAGGCCTCTGGTGAGGCACGTCGTGGGGAAGGGGAGGCGGCAGTGGATGCTGGAACGGTGGCTGCGACAAACGAGGATCGTAGCCAGGAGGGGGAGGAGGACCATGTATCTGCATGTGAGGTGGGGGCGGCTGATGGCCATAGGGACCAGGCGGGTAGACAGGGACGGGACCGTGATGGTACCCGGGAGGAGGGGGAGGAGGCATCATGGGGGGCTGGCCGGGGTGTGGATGTGGTGGTACAGGATAAGGATATCCTCTGGGCGAACCGCCCATGGGAGGGGGAGGGGGAGGGCCCTCTGTACGCAGCGGGAAGCCGCGGTTGGGCGCGGACTGCGGGGAGTTGGGTGCGAACTGGAAGGTGTTGGTGACGGCATTGTCGCTGGTGTCGATATCGATGCCCTCGCGCGCGAGGATGTTGTCGAGGTCTTCGAGGGTGAACCCGGGGTAGTGTCGTCTAAGGAGGGCCGTACACTGAAGGAGTTGGCGCTCGATGCGTTCTGTGTGGCCGCGAGGGGTGAGGGTATGGCGATGGCGGTCTTCCTGCTGGCAAGGCGTGCCCGCTGTCGCGCAGGCGGTGCATCTTGGATGCTTTGAGTCGCACTGTGTGGACGGGAGTTCGGGGAGGGTGAGGAGGAGGAGGAGGAGGAGAGGGGGGACCGGGTGTCAGCGGACTCGGATGGGAGACGGGGGATTTGCCGTCGGTGTCGCCCGACGGGACTTGCCTTAATTTTCTTGCTCCTGCATCGTGCGCACGCCTCATGCGAACGCCTCAGACGTCGTGGCTCTGCTGGTCCTGGTGCTTCTTCGCCGTTCTCGTTGACCTTTCTGCGCTTTCTCGCGGCGGACTGCTGGCCGGGGGGCGGGGGAGGCTGCTGCTGGAGGGGGGTCGGGGGCGGGGGCTGCTGATTGGGATCGATATGAAGGGCGGACTGGAGAGACGAGTGGGCGAGATTGAGCTCTGGATGGGGCGGTAGGAGGTGAGTCATGGCGCGACGGGGGCCGTCGTTGACGACGAGGAGGACGGCAGAGAGGAGAGAGAGCGAGAGGAAGGAAGAGGTTGTCAGCGCCGGACTGGGATGGTTGGGCGATGTGACACTGAATATGTAAGACGCGCACTCAGCGTCTCTCCCCCTCCGCCTATAGCCTCCGCCCGCCCTCCCCTCCTTTCTTTCTCTCCCCCGTCCTCCGGCGCACACACAGTCGTCTGCTGTCGCTTCTCTCGCCCATCCAACATCACACCGCAAGCTCAGTATGTGTTTTCTCTTCGTCGTGTTTTCCGCCTCGACCGCCGCCCTGCGCGTTCCTCCGACCAGTCCGGCGGTGGAACGGCCATTCATCACATCTGTCTGCCCAGTCCATCCTTCTTTGCAGGAAAACAATGCAAGCTCCCCGTCCCACGTCGCGCCATCACGCCGACCACCTCCAGCTCGGCAGTCGCTGCTTTGCACTGCTTGTCATCTCGTACCTGTACTGGCGTTCGCCGCTTTCTCTGGCCGTTCTCTATCTGGGCAACCCGCTATCCTCGTACGGCGGGTCTGTGCCCGATCCTGCTCCCTATCGCTAATCCGACCGAATCACGGACATCACTCCCTGAATAGGAAGAAGGACTCTGAAGTGCCAATCAAGAGCGATGGCGGAACAACAACCAAGCCGTCCAGACACAACTCTCTTCCGCTCACACACCGGTCGTTCTTCTCTGACGTATGCACTGCAGTCCCGTATAGTTGAACTTCATCAGTGCCCTCTTCGGCATAGCCGGCTTAACAGCTATCTGTTTGGTCTCGAGGGTTCCGATGTGGATGCTTGGAATGCATATCATCTCGCCTGCGAACTGTGGGCTGTTGGCTTTTCTTGTTTCGTCTCGTTATACTTTTGTAATCCCTGGTGCAATCTCATACGTTACTCCACTGTGGCCTTTTTCAAGCGGCCTGACATAGCTCGAGGTATCAGAGATGCACAATATACAGACGGTGAAGGCATCTGAGGTCTGGTACTCAGGCAGAGCCTAGATGTCTCGCGCGTTGCCATGTTCCAGCTGAGCGACCTAGCTGGTGGCGAGTTCCCCAGATAGCCAGAAGTTGAAATCGCGAGTGCTTCGAATTCTATCGCCTGCGCCGTCTGCCGTGGCGTGTTTAGAGTGACGACACGCTTCCTGCACAAGTACATGTACTCGAACTGTGCTTGCGCATTAGGACGACATTCTGTGCATACGCATACTTGTTCAGTACGGCCATGACCCGATGGAACCGCAAGTTGCAAGTACTACGAGTACTTACTTGGAGGCGGTCGAAACGGCGAATCGTCATTGGCTTCCGAGCGCCTGTGGCTGACCCTTCTCTGCGGCCACGTCCGAGATGGTATACGAGTCCGTGGGCTTGCTATACTGTAGCACACAGTGTCTTCAACCGCAACCTCTACGCCATGTCTCGCCCGTGCGCACAGACTGCGTGAGTCAGCGCTGTGGAAAACCGCGGGTCGGGATCAGTGGTCAGACCTTCCAACGCGGGCGGAGGGAGCGTCGGCCGGGGAGATGTTCCCACGGCCAGCTACGACTGCGTGCTCTCGCTCCGCCGCGCTTCTCCATCGCCCTCTCCGCTCTCTCTCTCTTCCTCCATCTCTCCCTCTCTGGCCATGCTGCAAAGCACATCCTCTGACTCGCACCCAACTCCATACTCCGACTACCCCCGCACCGTGCCCGACGACCGTTCTGCATACTCCATGGCGACCGTCTACGACATGCCCTCTCCCACCGCCCGCACCTCCCTCCTTTCCTCTAATGGCTCCGACGCAGGCTATGGCGCCACGGCTCCCTCCCAGCCGTCCTCTCGCAAGCTCCTCTGGAATGCTACCCTCAAGATGGGAGCCATTTTCCTCGTCAGCACCGTCCTCCTCGGCGGCACACTATGGCTTGCACTGCCCACTTTGGAAGAGTGCGTCCCAGAGCCGCGTCGGACTATCAACGCCGCTTAGCTGACTCTGCGTAATCGTGCTATAGGCAAGATAGACCAATGCTCAAGATACCGAAGAGCTTCGCCGAGCTCCAAGCCCTTAACGTCCTCCTCAAGAAGTACCGCGACATCTACCCCTACCGGATTGTCATCTGCTATGTGATCACCTACTTCTTGTGCGTGCTTCTTCTCTCTCGTATCCGTGAGATGGGTCGGTCGTCAGAAGATACTCTCCTTCGAGCGGTCTCTGCTCCCATATACTCTTGGATAGTGCATGCAGCGCATCTTTCGCTGTCTGCCGAGATTTATTGGGACGGCAGTAAGTGGAACTGGCGACCGGCCCACTCCTTCTCTCGTCTGTACGATATTGTGGCCGTGCTTGAACTGAACTATCCGCAGTTTGCAAGCCTTCTCACTACCAGGCTCCATGTATCTCTCCATCCTCGGCGGTGCCGTCTGGGGCGTCCCACGCGCGCTCCCGCTCGCCTGCGCATGTGTCGCGACCGGCGCGACACTCTGCTACCTCATCAGCGCCGCGCTCGGCCCCGCTCTGCTCACCATGCCCAAGTGGAAGGCGAAGCTCGACGTCTGGGGCGACAAGCTCCGCGCTCACAAGGACGACATCATCTCCTTCCTCATCGTGCTCCGCATCGCGCCCTTCCCGCCGCACTGGGTCGTGAACGTGCTCTGCCCGCACGTCGGGATTGGCATCGTGCCGTTCTGGATCAGCACCTTCCTCGGCATTTTCGGCGTCACCGTCATCCATACCACGATCGGCGGCTCGCTCGACGAGATGACGTCCCCCGAGGACTTCCACCTCATCTCGTGGAAGAACTTCCTCGGCCTGTCGGCGGTCGTCGTGGGCGTCATGATCCCCGTCGGCTTGCGGTACTACTTCAAGCGCGAGATCGCGACCGTCGCGGACGTCGAGGCGGAGGCGGAGGCGGCGGAGGAGGACCTGAATGGGGACCGCATTCTCGCGGAGGGTCCGCCTGCCGGCCCAGGAAAGGGCAAGAACCAACCGCTCATCATGCTCTCGGACGACGAGAGCGAGCTGTACTCGGACGGGGAGTCGGACGAGGACATTATCCTCGAGGCAGGGCCGGCACTCATCATCAAGAACGATAACGAGGGCGAGCAGTCGCAGAGCACGGGCAAGGCGCGCGAGCAGAACACACGGCCAGGAGAGCCTCAGAACGAACAGGAAGACCTCCTGCTATGATCTGTAACTGTTCACGGCTCTTTCGTCCGCGTCTCCACGCCTTGAGTTCACGACTTCCGGCCGACGGGCCACGACCTGTATCTATCGCAATGTAGACAACCCCATCCACCGCCTTCTCCCTCATCTCGTGTAGTCTATGCCGGACAGAGCTCGAGTCCCTCGTCCGTACCCCTCCGCCAGCCCCGTGTTGTAGAGAACCCTTGCTATTCTCCTCTCACGACTCGCCATTTTTAGGCGATTCGCCCCTCTTACATCTCCCGTCCTCTTTGCCGGTCCCCTGCTCCAACTGGCCTTGCGCGGGTGCGTCGGACATCCATTCTTTTCTCCCTCTATCTGTCTGTCTATTCTCCAACTTTTCTTCGGTCCGTGTGTACATAAGTGTATAGCTAGGTAATGACTGTGCTTGTCGGAGACTTGTAACGATATCGAACTCAACCACGTTTCATACCGCGCCGCCGTCTGTTCGCCTCTAACGTCGTCCGAGCGCAGCAGGTTAGCTGTTGACGTTGAAAGCTGAACCCCATCGTCATAGTCTGCGACGTCGAGTAGAAACGGTTGCTCTCACCCGGCTACGCGGTGCACGCTGCACATGCGACGACTCAGCAGGCAGTGAGCGACCTTACCAGCGGCACTGCTCCCGGATCCGTCCCACCCCTGAGGCCTGAGACTCGGGCTCGGACGCGGACACGAGTATCGAAAGGAGCTCTTGGGGTGTGCATGGCACAAATGCCTCGGGGCGGACCGACCTCGGAGCACTCAGGACGGAACGCACACGAAGACTCAGCAGATCCGGGGTAAGCCTCCGGCCACGAGATCCACCGCTCAGAGGCGAGGCCTCCCATGCTCATTCATTGCTCAAGCTCTTTGGGTGTGGCGGGGGGGACGCCTTTCGCGACCTCAGAAACGGCAAGTACGCTGGTGGCAACGTGCAGCTCCTCCGAAAGCCACGAGAAGACTGCGCCATCCGCCGCCGCCGAAGAAGGCCCCAATCCAGCCCAGCGGCGAGGATATCAATCGAAGCTCGATGCCGTCCCGTCCTGGCATCCGTCCCCCCCACGCCCCGGGACTGGATCTGGTACGACGACTTCGACGTTCGCCAGGCCGGGAACTCTCGTGGCTCCAGCTTCCAGCCGCCCGCGCTCGATGGCCATACTTAGCTTCAGAAGAAGGTCGCCCCGGAACGGAGTAGCGGAGCGCACGGTGACTTTCTTCCTCCCTAAGTAGCTGAGATCCGGAACCTGCCGGGATAGGAACGTGGCGCCGGTATCTGGCATACGGGCGATAGCGGTTGTGGGAGCGGGTGCGTATACCGCCAGTCTGCAGGAGGAGAGCACCTCGGCGGCGGGTCTAGGTCCAAAAATATGTCCACAGCCCACAGTCCACTGGCAAATTCGATGGGCGGTATCCCAAAGTGGCCATCCAGCCGTCGTCGTGATCGGGCCTGCAAGCCTGCAGATTTCCAGAGCGCGCTGCATGACCCTGGCGGCGGTGGCGGCTCGTACAGGCTGCAAACGCAGCGGCCAGCACCGCAAAGAAGATTCTCGAGCTGTACTCGTCAATCAGGACTAACAGAGGGAGGAGCATCTTACGTTACCGAACGGGTCCAGGCGGGAGGGCCGCGCGATCGCTGCGTTGCCGCCAGAGCTAGCTTGACGAGCGGGAGCGCCGTGACGGCGACCAGACGCCCTGCAAGGCAACTGCGCTGTGTTGTGCAGCATCGACGACAAGAGCCTTGCATCCGAGGGCGAACAATGCGATGGCAGCGGTAGTGCGCGAGCGAGATGTCGTCGCGACTCACGGTCGGTGCGATCGCGAGTTGGGAGTTGCGATGCGCACAGCTTTCGTAGGGTCCGAGCGCGATTGGTATGTCCGTCGACGTGAGAGTTTGTGGACGTGACATGCGATATCAAGGTACTGTCTGTCCACGAGTATCTAGAGCAGGAGGATGGGCAACGAAACGACCCTTGTGTGGGAGACAATAAAATGCCGGTAATAGTAAGAGGTGATCGGGACGCACCGTCGCACCGTCGTGATAGCACATGTAGACCTATGTCTTGTTCACATGGATTGCGACGGCACTTGGGGACTTTGCAACGCAACATTGTGTCGAGGAGCGGAGGTTATTGTTACAGCAGACATATTCGGGTAGCCGAGTGGGCGAGTTTGGTAGCGACGACGTCAGAGGCCGAGTTGACTTGCCGGCGGCATTACTGTGAGAAATTGCCATAACCGGCGCGGCGAGCCAGAGCGTGGGAGTGGGACGGACCAGATTTCGCCAACTCCCGTGCGGTGGCCATGCATTGCACGCATCGAAAGCCTCCGCTGGTGCACGCAGCTGCTGGTCGCGCATGGTTCCGAGGGGCCGCGGTCCGAAAGGGGATGCCATGGGCACGGTCGCGGACAACAGGTTGCGCTGAGCGGACATAGACAGCTGAGCGCGTACCGGCCGGCCGGTGGACGGAGCGGGGACCCGTGCATGCGTCCCAGCCTAGCATGCTGAAACTTGACAGAGATGACAAGACCCGGCGGTGGGACATGGCGCACAGGAGAGGATGGCGTGGGTTGAGCGCTGAGCACCGCATCCCGTGTGCTCTCAGACGCGGTGTCCGTCACGGATGGAGCGCTGGACGAGCGCGATGTCAGGACGGAGAGGGATGCGAACGCGGATACCTGGCGAGATAAGTGCAGATGCAGGGAACAGGAGGAAGCACCGACTTATCGCCGGAGAAAGTCGGAGGAGGAGGACATGTGGAGGGTTGGGGGAATGGACGTACGACACCGAGGAGCGAGAGGGAGGAGCGGCGAAGAATTGAGGACGTGAGCGGTCAGATGTCCTGTGCTGTCGTGCACGCTGCATCGTGGGCAGATAATCCTGTACGTACGGAGGATGTTCGTGGGATATCCATGCATACGGACGGCGCAGCATGGCGAGAATGTGCAGACGCGGATGGGCCACGGCGGCTAGATCAGTCTGCACGACATCCGAGCAGGAGACGGTGCACGCTCCTCCGACGACGATGCAAGACGCCCGTTTCGCCCATATATGGAGCGTCACACCTTACCGTCACAAGCCGTCACACGCATCCCTGCCATCGCCTGCCGGGCAGCAGCGCACAGGACGACGGGGCTGTCTGCTGGTAGCAGCGTATGGCAACAGCAGACGCTTTTCTGGACACTGCGACATAGGACAGAGCGGGAGGAAGAGGCGAGGCGCGAGGGAGAGCTTGGGAGACGCCCGTTCAGGCTCCGCCACAGATTTGTGTTTGAGCGTGTATACCGTTATTCAGGGCTTCGCCGAACTCACGTTGCCCCCGACCGCTCTTCCCTCCCACCACCACCGTCCTCCCCTCCCCGCCCCTCCCCCGCCCGACCTCTCCCCTCCGTCGAGCGCACCACTCCTGCCCCATCGCCGCCCGTCGCCAACACCCCCGCCGCCTCCGTGCGGTCTCTCGGCCCACCTACCCGTACCGAGTCTTCTCTCCTCTCCCCGCCTAGCGCGCTTCCCTCCCTCCCGCCTCTCCCATCCTCTCCCCATCGCCCTCAGCGGCTGATCACCACTCTCTCCTCCCGATGAATCCGAACAACTATGCCGTCGGCCAGCCAGGTATCCCACAACCACAGCCGCAAGATCACCAGCAGGGCATGCCAGGCGTGGCCATGGACCCCACTCGCATGTGGCAAATGCAGCAACAGCGTCAGCAACAACAACAACAGCAGCAGCAGCAGCAGCAACAGCTGGCGCAACTCAGAGCTCAGGGGACAGGCGGCGCTCAGCAGCAGCAGGTGCGTTCGTCTCGATTTTCGCCATCCCAGGCGCGTCGCGTCACTCCCTCTCGAACCCGAATCATCCACTTCCACCTCGTTTCTCGTACACGCATACATGGCACACACGTATTCCGATATCCTCAGTGTCGCGGATGCGGGTCCCCTTCACCTCCATCGCTTTCTCCACCGCCTTAATCTCTATCCAGGCATTTACTCACGCCCGTCTGATTATGTCATCATACGGAGCTGTCTCACTTGTGGCCTCTCTCGCGTCCCCGACTACAAGCTGACCCACCTGTCTGTTCGTCTTTGGTAGATGCTCAACTTCCTCCTCGCACGCGGTCTTCCTCAGGCCCAGGCCCAGGCGATGATACAGTCCCGGCAATCCCAGATGGCCTTCGGGGGCGCGCCTTTTGGCGCTAACAACGCTACCCCGTTCCCTCTCGACTCTTCCCAAGGGCTCCAACCCACACAGCCGCAGTTCGGCAATCCGCCAGGCGCTCAGAATATGGCTAACCAGCTGCAGTTCCAGCAGGCGTTGGCTCGCAACTCGAACGCCGTTTTCCAGAACCAGGGTGGGCCCATGCGCCAGCTCGACCTCATGCTGGCCCAGAGCCAACACAACCTGCACGGCAATCCCAACGCTCAGACCATGGCCACCCTCCGCCAGATGCAGCAACAGCAAGCCCAACAGCAGCAGCAGCAGCAACAACAACAACAGCAACCGCAGCATCAACCACACGCGCAGCAGCACCATCCTCCGACCATGGGCGGCCCCCAGGGGCTCCCTGGCTTCTTCGGTGGACCGATGGGTTCTAACGGCGTTCCATCAGGCCTCCCCGCCGCCAACATGCAGCAGGTGAACGCTCTTGCGCAACAGGTGCGCCAGAACGCCTTGATGCAGCAGCAGGCCGCTCAGGACGGCCAATCCCAGCCCCAGGGCCCGCCGATGCGTGTTTCGCTCGAGACAATGCAGAACCAGGTGACCAATCTGCGGCATAGCGTCGCCCAAGCAGAACAACGGCTCCACAACCTGCAAGTGCAGCAGCAACAGCAGCAGCAGATGGGCTCTGCGGGGAACGAACAGCTGGATAAGGAGATCCTCAAGCTCCAAGAAGAGATTGCCACTCGCAATACGACACTTATGCGTATCCACGATATGCTGAGGCAGACCGCCGCACATCGTTCCAATACTGGTGGACAAATGCCGAACCCCATGAACATGTAAGCGCATTAACCCGTCGCAGGTGAACGTGCTCCTGACCTCTAGTGAAACCGACAGGAACCCGATGGCCACGTCGCCCGTCCCTCCTCAGCGCGTCGCCAGCGCAATGCAGAACCCAGCGCAAGTCGGGTGGATGCAGCAGTCGGGGTCCTCTCCTGCGAACCAGTTCAGCAGCCCGCGCCAGATGCCGACGGGCGCGCACCCCATGCAGAACGGCACCCCTCAGCAGCCCAATCTTCAGATGAGCACTCCTCAGCTCCCGCCGCAGATGCAGCAGGGCCAGCACATGCGTACGGTCACCACGCCTCTGCAGATCCTCAATGCCGGAGTCGGTCCGTCGGGTCCGCAAACCGGCCCACAGCCGGCTCAGAACGGGATGCCGAACGCCTTCGCCAACGCCGGTGCGGGCGCGCCTGGAGGACAACCTGCCCAGGGGTCGCAGCCGTCTCAGCAGCAGCACCTTCAACAGCAACAACAGCAGCAGCAGCCTATGGGTTTTCGCCTTAGCCCGATGAGCCAGGAGCATTTCTCGGCCGTTTACAAGAATTGGTTGGCGCGAAACCCGAAAGACCTCTCGCTGCTTCAGTGCGAGACCCAGATGATCGACCTCTGGAAGTTGCATTGCGAGGTGATCAAGGCCGGAGGGGCCCACCGAGTAAGTCTCCTTTCCTAAAGACGCCTGCACGGTAATGGCAACTCAAGGGCCGATAGGTTACCACCAGCGATTCTTGGCCTATCATCGGTGCCCGCCTCGGCTTCGTCAATATCCCGGCGACAGAGACGGAACCCGCGAGAGCGGGCCCTGCGCTCGCGCATCGCGTACAGAGCGTCTACAAGGAGTTCCTCTTCGCCTTCGACCGACAGTACCACATGGCGATGCTGCGGAAGCAGCAACAGCTGGTGGCTCAGCAGAAGCAGCTCGCGGGTGGTAACATGGACAACGGGCTCCAGGGTATGAACAGGCCCCCCGTGGCGCCGAATGCGCCGGCATCCCGACCCCTCAGCGAGATAGACCCCAAGCTCCTTAACGAGCTTGTCAACTACTCCGTCCAGCCAGTTGCCGAGCTCCAGCGCCAGGGCGTCCCACCGCACATCATCCAGCTCGTCGAGCAGCACCGCGTCAAGCTGCGAGAAGTGCACGACTCGCAGAACTACTTCGGGAACAACATTCGGAATGCGAACGGCGGCGAGGGGATCGCTCAGAACGGACAGAATCGGCCCGCCGGCGTTGCTCAGCTGCTGCCGCGGAACGTGTCGAATCCTGGGATGGTGGGCGAGATGCCCAACATCGGCCATCCTAATCCGCCGCAGAACGGCATGCCTCAGTTGAACAACAACAGGATACCGCAACCGACCGCGACGATTCAGCCTGGTATGGGCGGTGGGCAGGCGCCCGGTATGATGCGGCCCATGAGACCATCGCCCGCCCAGCAGCAGCAGGCGCTGGAGATGCTCATGAAAGTCAGGAACGAATCCAAAGGTAAGGGCAGCGATGGTCATCTTCACTGGAGGGACGCTCACTATGGCACAGCTCGCTCGTTTGCCAACCGTCCGCCTGTGACGGTACCGGACACCCAGCGACTGGAGTACAACGCGATCTTTGAGCAGTTGCACCGCGCCATCACGGAGCTCGACAACAATCTTCATCACTACGCTTGCGTCATGAAGGAGGACGCGATCAGGCAACTCGTAAACATGGTAAGTACAATTGACCTTTGTGCGTCAGTCGACGACCAACATGTTTGTAGGTCGCTGCGGTGCAACAACAGCGGGAGCTCTTGTCCGGGAACGCGCCGCGATACTTCATGTCTCTCGATTCGATCAAGATGATGATGAAGCAGGTGCAGGCCGCGGCCGAGGCGTTCAAGAACTACGTCGCGAACATGTCGAACGGCGCCAGCATGCCTCCTGCACAGCCTGGCGCTCCTGGTCAGCCAGGCCCGAGCATGCTCCAGCGTCCCCCGACGATGCAAATCCAGCAGCCTCCCGTCGTACCTTCTCTCCCGCCTGGCCCGCCACCGTCAAAAGCTGTTGTCGCGCCGCATTCCGTCCCCACGCCTATCCAGAAAAAGCCGACTCCCAAACCACAGGCCGAATCACCATCCGCTCCCACTCCCGCCGCAGCTACTCCTGCCACTGGTGCACCTACCCCTACGCACATGAGCTCTCCGCAGACGCCTAAGTCACCGCGGAACAAGCCCGCACCGAAGCCGAAGCAGCCGCCCAAACCGCGCAGAGTCTCAGCCAAGCCCCCACCTGCCACGCCCACCGCTGTCCCCGCGAGTCCAGCTGCCGGTCCCTCTGAGACGAAGCCCCCAGCTACACCGGCCGCACCCGCGAGCGCGCCCACGCCGGATGCGTCCGCGGGCTCCAAGCGGCCACGCGAGGAGGAACCTGCGGCACCGTCTTCTTCTGCCGCTGCACAACCGGCAGCGAAGAAGATCAAGACGGATTGGGACGAGCCGCCGAGCGACACCCTCACGAAGCGGCAGGAGCAGGCGGACGCGGTGAAGACGGACGAGGACGCGATCAAGTTCATCGAGCAGATGTCGAACTGGCTGAGTCAGGTGGAGGGCGACGGGCAGGACAGCCTGAAGTCCGAAATCGCAGACTCGCTAGGGGAGATCTTGAAGGCGTATCCGGATGTACCGGACGACGGCGGGCTCTCTTCGTTGGCCGGCTCGAGCTGGTTGGATAGCATCACGGTCGGCAGCGCGTCACCGAAGCAGGGCGCGACGACGGTGGATCCGTCCGACTTCTTCGACTTCACGTCATACGACCTTCCGGAAGAAGACGGGGGGTCAAAAGCGGCGACCCCGGATCTGGTGCAGGCATCGTCGTCAGTCGGTCCCAGTCCAGGATCCGCGTCGGAGACTGAGGCACACCCCCCAGCCTCGTCAGGCACAGACACAGCCAAGATCGCTGACCCGAAGAGCGAGGCGAGCGAGGGCGACGCGATACCGCAGGAGCTCTGGAGGGCGTTTGACGGAGGGGAGTCTGCGTTCTACAACGCGTCCGACGCTTGGAAATGGGACCAGCCGATGCCGGCGCAGGACCAGCCCTGGGCGTTCTACTCGTCATAGAAGGATTCGGGGATGCACGTGTACATGGCACCGTCGGACTGGCCGCTCGCTCGGTCTGGTATTATCTCGTAACGTATTTCACTGTGCTTTTAGTTTGCGTCTCTGCCCGCCTCAGCTTGTCTATCCCGTTCGACCATCACTGCCGGATCCTCTTTCTCTCGCCACCGATCTCATCTCATCGTGCCCCCTGTCGTCGCATATGTTGTTGTTTCTTGATTACACTAGTCGTGTGCGCTGTGTATTTTTACCCTCGTCTAGCATGCTATCGATACCTCGCTGCTGCAGATAACCTAGCACGCACAATCTCATTTTGGCGCGATAATCGGCGACCTCGACGTCGACCGTCTGAGCACAAACTTCACTCGGCGCGGACGGAGCAGAGCAGGTACAGTATTTGTCTGTACTGTATGTACAATATCGTCCGGGGCAAGGACGCGGGCCGGAGACGCCGAGGAACGAGCACTACGTTCTGGGCGCTCGCGACATGATCGTTCTGCCACATCCTGCCTCGGTCTACTCTCGACGCCTCCTGTATGCTCACCAGCGACCTGTGATACCCCGAGCGCATCATGGCTGCTGTAAACCTCAACATAATTGCTGAAAATGCCTCCAGGCTGGGCATGCGTTTGCAGGAGACCCTCTCGGAGCACACGAGGGACCTCGCACTTACGCGAGGTTCCGGCTCAGCCTTTCTGGACAATCCGGAAGAGAAGGTCAAGAACATCGCAAAGCAACTAGACTCGAACAGTGATAGGGAGAAGTTGGAGGCTATGAAGAGGCTCATTGCCGTAAGTCCGAGTGACCCAATCCGCGGCCCATCCTGCCTTCTCACCCGACCGGTTTACCGTGCAGTTGATCTCCAGGGGTCGCAATGTCTCCGAGTTCTTCGCACAGGTCGTCAAGAATGTGGCCTCGCACAACCTCGAGATACGCAAGCTGGTGTACATCTACCTCCTACGATATGCGGAACAGGAACCCGACCTTGCCCTCTTGTCCATCAATACCTTCCAGAAAGACTTGTCGGATCCCAATCCCCTCATCCGCGCCATGGCCCTACGCGTCCTCTCTGGAATCAAGGTACCCATGATCGGGAGCCTAGTTGTCCTTGCCATCAAGAAGTGCGCGGCGGATATCAGCCCGTATGTACGCAAGGCGGCCGCTCTCGCCATCCCGAAGATATACCAGTCAGTCTAGCGCCTGGTTCTGTCCTCTCGGAACGCTCGCTCACACTCTCATGGCACAGTATAGACTCCAGTCACCAACCCCAACTAATCGAGATCATATCCACACTGCTGAAAGATCAGTCGCCGCTCTCAATCGGCAGCGTCGCCATCGCATTCGACGCCGTTTGCCCTACACGTTTAGACTTGCTCCACCAGCACTATAGACGGCTGTGCAGAACCCTCATCGACGTGGATGAATGGGGCCAAGTGGACCTCCTGAATCTGCTCATCCGCTACGCACGTGTGATGCTACCCCGGCCAATACCGTCAGAGAAGGCCGATGGGTCTTCACAATACGAGGTTGACAGTGATCTGAAGCTGCTCCTGACATCAGCAGAGCCTCTCTTCCAGTCGCAGAACCCTGCTGTAGGTGTATTTTCTTGAGCGATGGGACGTTCGTCTCAACGAGATGATGTAACAGGTCGTCCTCGCCGTTGCGCGGCTGTTCTACTACCTGGCTCCGCCGTCAGATGTTCCGAAGATCGTATCGCCTCTGCTCAGATTACTCCACATCTCTCATGAAATCGAGCGCGTAGTGCTAACGAACCTGGTCCTCACGTCCTCAACGCTGTCCGTGAGTCCCCTTGATGGCACTGGAGTGGTGTTGATCGCGCAGGCTGACGTAGGCACCTTCAGGATGTACTCGCGAAGTCGTATACGCAGTTTCTCGTGAGAGCGGACGACCCGCGTCAGGTCAAAAGGGACAAAGTGCGGCTTCTTCGTTCTGTCATAAATGCGGAGAACTACCCGTCACTCCTCCGAGAGTTCATCGTAAGTCGTAAACATATTCATCCCTGCGGTTCGTGACACAGGATCCGTTAGTGCTACGCAGACGATGCAGACGAGGAACTAGTAGCGGATTCTATCCAAGCCATCGGTTACATTGCCCGCATGATCCCAGAGTCCACTCAACAATGCTTGACTGCACTCATGTCCTTCATACAAAGCAAGCATGGTGAGTGCCTTCTGGCTTATGCCCACGATCACGCTCTCACCGTCGAGGCAGATGTGATCGTCACCAACGCCGTCCTGGTCCTCAAGTCGCTCGTGCAGATCCGGATACAGCAACAGCAGAACGCCATCGCCATCGGCAGTCTCCCCTCACAGACCTTCTCTCCTGTGGAGATCATCTCCCGTCTCGCCCGTCGTATAGACGACATCCGCCATCCCAAGGCAAGAGCTTGTGTCGTCTGGCTTGTGGGACAGTACGCCGCCTCGTCAACGCCGACGGAAAATGGGCGCACTTCGACGGGACCAGAGGGAATCGCGCCATGGGCGCCAGACGTCCTCCGGAAAATGGCGAAGTCGTTCACGCAAGAGGTGTGCCGCTTCTCTCTGGTATCATCATGACCAAGCTGACCCTCCAGCCAGACCGCCCTGGTCAAGCTGCAAACCATCACCCTAGCGGCCAAGCTGCTCGTGTTGTGTCCTACGGACAGAACCATCGGCCTTCTGAACCGCTACGTCTTCGAGCTCGCACGGTACGACTTGAATTATGACGTGCGGGACCGAGCGCGCACGCTGCGAGCGCTGCTCGCCGGCGTCAACGCCAGTGTATACGGCGAGAACGATGATGGCCACGAGGACGTCGGCGGAGTGGTCCTTCGGCGCGAACAGGTGAAGGTCGTCCTCTTTGAGGGCAAGGCGACCCCGGGTGAAGACGTTGTCAAGGAAGGTGAGCTGCTGTCCCCCCCCCCCCAAAGCGTCCCAGCCGCGTCGATAGCTCACATGCCGTGACAGAGGACGACCATGGCCGCTTTGGCTCGCTCGCAGCGATCACTGGCCGCTGGACGGGCAGTGATAACTACCTTCCCGACTGGCTGGAAGAAGGCACCGAGTCTTCACTACGAGACTCCGAAGCAGACGTACCGCAGGTGCCGGTCTATGCTTCTCAAGCCTCCGCCAGGTCCATCGGTCCTTCCAGTCGCGCCTCACCGGTCATCCTCACGCCTACTGGCGGAGCTTCACCGTCCGGCTCCGCCGTGCGGCAGGACAACTCCAAGGCTGCATACATGGACCTGGATAAGTTCTACGAAGACACGGAGGAGACTGAGGAGAGCGATCAGAGCGAGAGCGAGGAGGAAGGCGAAGAGGATGACGAAGACGGAACGGCGAGCGGAAGCGGAGAGGACGCCGCTTCGACCGAGGGAGAAGGTGCCGATGAGCCCGAGTCAGACGATGACGGCGAGGAGAGCGACGAAGGCCAGAGCGACAGCAATCATGTACAGGGTACAACAAGGTAGTCTACAACATGCGCTAGTATAGCAACAGGACATTTTGGGAGCTTGTACACCCGGAGACTTCACACTTCCGCTCCCTCGGGAATCTTGTAGTACAGCGGCTGCATACCGGGTCAGTACCTGGAACTTATAAATACATCGGAGAACGCCTGACCGTGTTGAACACATGGTAGAAATGCCCTCTCATCCCGCCCACTTCTGGGTAGTACTCCATCGGGAACCACTTCAATAGCACGTCAGTCAAGATACGTCTCTTATCGCAGTCGAGCTCGCTCACATGATCCACAGGCAATTCTTCCTTCCATGCACGCATGTATCGAGCCTCCTTGCTCTCGTCCACAACCACCTCACCGGGCTTCGGCACCACAAATTGCCCGATCTGCATCTCCGTGTCCGTAATCGTGCTCCGCGAGACCCGCGCGTACGACGTCCGGTACAACCCACGATAGAAGATATACTCGCACCTACCCCGCTCTCCATCAGCAAATATATCTGTGCGACAGACGCGGGGAGGTACGTACCACCGATCATAGTCTTCCTCGTCGATATCGTGCACCTTCCCGTCGTTGACCATAATGTCGTACGGCGCCGGGCGCGCAGCGTGCGGCTTCGTGACGACGTAGCCGAGGAAGATGACCGGGCCGGGGTACGACTCGGACATGATCCTCGCGAGCTCCTTCGACTGCAACTCGCGGTCCAGCGGCGTTTCCTCTGCGGCGCGTTGTGATCGCTCAGCACTGGGCGCGTAAGGCCGGGCCACAGGACGAGAGAGCGTACCTTGGCCGTTGTGAGAGACGACGACCTTGACCTCCGTACCGAACATGTCCAGCCAAGCCTCGATCGCGGGTGCGAGTTCGCCATCGGGCGATGGCAGCAGGTGGTGCGTCGTGTTGAGGATGGGGAACTTGCATAGACAACCGTCAGCCTCTCGAGATGACTTCTCTGCTGAAAGCAGCACTGACCTTTGAAAGCAACACCGCGCCCCAAGTGTGCTCGTTTGGACCCGGGCCGATGTCGACGTACTGTACAGGGTGGGTCAGCGATTGCGTCGGAATCACCGTTGACCACGACCTACGTAGCCAAGCTCCTCCGCAATGACGCGCGTTCTGAAAAACAATTCAGCACGATATCCGTAGCACCTCGGTCAATACACTCACAGGTCGCGGTTTCCGAACGGGATGCGCTACTCACACGCGTTAGTTCGGCCTCTTAAGCTGCCGCTCTGAGGTCTTGAACTCACATGCAGGTCGGTCTCCAGCAATCCCACCACGTCTAGCTCCATATCCCTGCGCACACACCCGGCTCTTCAGTACCCGACCGTCCGCTCCCCGCACCGCGAGCACTCACTTGATCAGATCACGCATCCGCCTCTGACTGTCCCTTCCCTCGTTGTCGATGCCAAAATGTACCGTCCAGATCCCCGCGCGCACGATCCGCGCCGCCTCGCGGTGCGGCACCGGCACCACCGCTGGCCAGCTCACGCGCCACACCGTCGCGAGCAACGAGAGCGCGGAGAGCAGGACGAGCGTGTATTGCGTTTTGTAGTGCGCGCCCTGGGGGAGGGTGGCTCTGCGATGGGGAGCTGCTCCAGTAGGCGGGTGAGGCGAGGACGGGCGAGCACGCCAGTCGAACGCAAGGGCGATCAGTGCGATTTGGGCGACGAGGACCCTGGCGAATGCGACACGTTAGTCTCAGGTACACCGCAACGGAACAAGGGCGACTCACAGATCCGTCCGTTCCCTGAACCACATCCCGCCTGGTACGAACGCATACGCGACCGTCAAGGTACTCACCACATCGAACACACAAATCACCAAACAAACCGCACCCATCGTCCTCCCCGGGCGCCCCTTGCCCGCCTCCGCCGCGCGTGCCCAAACGGTCGGGATCACACTCATCAAGAACAGCGCGAAGCCCAGCCCGCCTGCGTAGCCGAGCCAGTCCTTGTACGCGTACATGATGTACGCGCTCCCGCCCCCGAGGGCCAGCCACAGTGGGCGCGCGAGGACGTCGGAGCCGGATTGCGCAGAGTACGCGGCAAGGCCGAGCCCCAGCGCTTCTGCTAGGTGGGTCAGGGAGCCGTGCATGTTCGGGACGGGCCCTCTGATTGGGTACCCGGTCCAGGACCATGCAATGAGTGTACTCGCTTCTGAGAGGAACGAGTGCAGCGAGAAAAGGAGCGCCCCGAGTGCTGCCGACGCAGGAAGCCAATGTGGTTGGGGCGCCGGAGGGGCAGCTTTCGAAGACTTGGCAGGCTTCGCTGGCAAAGCTGGAGCGGGGCGTGATGAGTACTCGAGGATGGCGAGAAACGCGAGCGCAAGACCGGTCTTGTTGTACCCGCCAGACCGACCGTCAACGAACGGCCAAACCGGATTGTTGGTATGGTTTGCATGCTTCGACAACGAAGACACCAGGAATCCCAATCCCGCCACTACCACCCGCACACATGAGCACCCACTTCCCACTCAACAACCCGTCAAACGTACCTGTAGCCTGATACGGCACATCCTCACCCTCCCCGCCTAACCAATCCGCACTCACCCCAATCATCGCGGCCGCACTCGCAAACGACACCAGGAACAGCCTCCCCAGCGGGCTCGGAACCACATACGCCGCCAAGCCTACCAGGGTTAGCCCGTGATTGATCGCCCTGCCCTCCCTCGACTTCGCCCATTCCCAGAACGGCGGGATGCCGAGCAAGACGGGAGAGAGGATGGACAAGAGTGTGAGCTCCTGCCCGGCAACGCCAAGCTCCCAGACGGAGAAGTAGAAGAGCGTCGGAACGAGCGCGGTGAACACGGACCAGAAGATGTATGCTATGACCGCCGTGTCGGGCGTCTCCAATCAGTGTTACTCCGTGGTTGGTACACGGAGATGGACGTACAGAGGTATACGTCGCTCACAAACGCGATTGTGGGCCGTGCACGAGCATATAGAGACGTGGACAGCTGCGCGGCGGATGTAGCAGGGGCATCCACCGCCACCTCCTTGTCGCCCTTCGCCGCTAGGACTTGTTTCTCATTCACAGAGAAGAGGGGCGGGACGCTGGTTGTGTCCGCAACTGCAGTATCTTCCGCCGTCGAAAGGACACTATATGTAGATCAAGCTCAGATCCTGTTCATGCGAGACGATGGAGCTGTCGATACATTTTGTCTGCCTCTGACGTTCCACTCACTATCGTCCCCACAGTGATCTACGGCATAGTCAGTCTCGCGAGGTCAGGGCAGCAGTGCATACATTAAAGAGCTCACCTTGAGGTCGGCAGCATTGAAGTCCAGCTCAGCCGAAGAGTCGTACGCGACATCTAGTAGAATGAGAGCCCACTCGAAGAAGCTGTAGCGGGTATATGCTGCAGAGAGGCGCGGGTCAACGCGATACGGAATTGGTACAGGGAGTACAAGCTACCTCCTGGCACGCGATGCACTTTGTGCTGGATGAAGAAGTACAACATAGGCACTATGGCAGCGAAGAACCTATCCAGCTGCTCAGCAACAGAAGCGCGCCGAGACAACCATGAGCCTCACGCGTATGATGTCCAACGTCTAGCGGACCATGAGCTCTCTCTTGAAAGCTGGGCGTTGACGGAAGATGGGCTCACCTTCTGCGGCGAGAGGCAGTGTGGCTCGGTGGTGTGCACGCGATTGAACCGAACATCCATGGTGCATTGAGGACGATGTAACTGATCATGAGGACGTCGTGGACATCGTGGTCGTCCGAAGAGGTGATGTACACCCAACCTCCACAGGAGAGGGTGCGAAGGATACCAACGAGGAGCAAGAAGCCTGGTATGCTGGAAGTGGGACTGCGCTGGAGGTAGTATTGCAGGGCTACGAGGACGAAGCGCGGACCTAGGTGCGTGGTCAGTCTGCGCGGCTGGTTCAGCACAGAGACGCGAAGCAGATACCGGAGTTGATTGCAATGAGAATCTGAAAGATGTTTCTCTCGGGGTACCAGTCACCGATACTAGCGAGACACAAGCCGTTCGGTTAACTTGAACCTCGAAGGCCGACTCGGGACGAGGACTCACGTTGCAGACACGGATGGGAACCACTCTTCTGGGTATCCAGCGACGCCATTCTTGACGATCTTCTTGTAGTGGAGAGCACAGCCAATGCATAGGGCACCGAGAAAAGCAGCAAGAGCGAGATAAGTGTGAGCACGGGCCAGGGTGGACGCGTGCAGGACGAATGGCGTCTGCCTGCCGGCTGTGGACGGCATGATGGTTGCAGGTGATGGTACAGAGACAAGAGACGTACAGAGCGCGTGCTGAGACTGCAGCGCTGAGCGAGCGCCCCGAGGGTGCGAGAGTGTTTGCGAGTGCGGGGTGTGTGACGACCGACACGGCGTCGCCGTCTGCGAGCGGGGCGAGGGCTGCGTCCGACACTTCCGGACGCGCTCGCGATCGTGTGAATCGACGTCATTCCTTCTCCCACGTGCGCGCTTGCTTCACGTGTCGATATGGCCGACGTCTACCTGCGCTTGAACGCCGGGTTCTGCCTCCAGATCCCCGCCTGCAGCTCCTAGTACGCATACTTCGTAGGTACCAGGATATCACTCTTCGCGAGTTCTCTCACCTCGTTCCAGGTATCCCTGAAGCTCGGCCAAGCCTTGACATCGTCCAGGTACTTCCCGAGCCGCGCGAACCTCTCGCTTTGCAGGACTTTATGAACCCTCACGCCCTCACCCGCCGGGAAACTCCCCAGGTCATGCCTCAACAACATCTCGATGCGCGCCAAGAACGGCCCCGCAGCAATGTCTGCAATCGACCACTCCCCGACCGCAAATCCGCTCTCGGGCAGCGCCTCCAGCGAGTCCAACAGCGTCTTCTCCGCCTCAGGGCTGTGCGCGAAAAAGAACACCTTGAAGCCCTCGAGCAGGTGCGTCTCAGAGGCGATCACGAGCAAACGCGCTTTGGCGCGCAGCACCGGATCCGTAGGGAGCAGCTTCGCCTCCGGGAAGAGCTCCGCGAGGAACTCGAGGAACACCGTCGACTCCGGGATCTTCGCCGCGTCAGGCGCAGGATCCTCCGCAGGAGCTGCGGAGCCGCCGTAGGTGATGGCTGGAATCTGGCGTACATGAACGGTCAACAGGGTGTCGTCGCCAGCCGCACTACACCCACTGACCTTGCCGGCCGGGTTCACCTTCGCGGCGAACCAAGCAGGCTTGTCCATCGTGTTCACGACGTACTCCGAGTACTTCGCCTGGGTCTCCACGAGCGCGATATGCACCCTATGGCAGTATGGCGAGTACTGCCAGCCACAACGGCCCCAGCGCAAAAGCTGAGAACAACTACCATCTCACATGGGAGCGGCGTACGTACCGTGTGTGTATAGAAGGTGATCTGGCCGTTCTGAACCATGTCGCTTCGTATCGAGATGTCGTTGGCAGAGACGATGGTGGGATTTGTGCTGGTGCCAAAGCTCGCCTCATCTTACCAGCTTTAATGCAGCTGGAGAAGGACTGAGCGATCCGCACACGTTCGCGTTATGCACAATGCCGCCCAACGATTGCCCGACGTCTCGGGTTCTCAGGTGGAGATTCTCACATGAACGTCGAGTTGTCCGCTGCGGTCGCCAAGCAGAGGACCGCAGGCGCACTGCCTGTTCCGGTCGGTCTGTCCCCCGGCGGCGCACTCCGAGTGATTGTCAGAGGCGGGTGCGGGCGACGCACCGGAGGCGACTTCAGACAATGGAGCACAGACCGGCTATGGTGAGTATCAGCTCAGTTTACTGATGCCGCACTTTAACTCACGTCCGCACCACTCGATCCAGTTCAAGGAGCGTAGGCTTGTAATGTACGAGCAGAATCCGCCAAGGGATCCGCCCTTCACTTACGGTGGCGGCGCATCTCTCTCATCGACGAAGTCTCACAGTACTGTACAGGATCGCTGGAGAGTTGGTACTTGGTTCAAACAGTCTGTCTTCTCTCGCACCGGCATATATACGCGAGAGGCGTAGTCAGCAGGACTCTAGCGCGCTGCTGTCTACCTTGCCACTGCTGTATCATGTCAATCCTCGACACTATCACCACGAACGAGCGAGCTGCGATGAAAGAGTCGCTCAGGACATACACATCTTACAAGTATACCAATACATGCCAAGTACATCTACAGCCGTGACAGCCGTAAGCGATAGACGATAGATGAGTGCGAAACAAGACAACAAATCGAGAGCAAGTAGACAGACAAATCGACTAGATGATCAAGATACCACATACACGCCAATTCAGCTGCAGCAGGCTTACCGTCTCGCAGCACCTCTCCTCGAGCTTTCGCCCGTACCGCTTCTCGAACGCGTCTCCCCAACTGGCGGGTCCTCCGACACAGCGCCTTGAACATACCCCTCGCCCATAAACACAGGCGGGCCCGCCCCGCCTCCTCTCGCCAGGAAGCCCCGCTTGCTGCTGCGCGTGCCCAGCGCGACCAGCGTCCCGCTGTCCATGTCCTCCTCTTCCTGCTCCTCTTCGCCCGCACCCTGCTCTTCCTCATCCGATGGCTGCCACAAGCTGTCGCCCGCGCGACGCAGCTCCTCGTCCAGCGTGAGCCGCCGCCGAGCGTGATTCGACATCCGCGACTCTGGGCGTCCATCTCGAGCACGAGAGTGACTCCGGACAGATGGCGACGCGCTCGAGTCCCTGCGCAGCCGGGACGGTCCCGCGCTCGGCGCGCCATCCTCGTAGGCAGCACGGGCACGCCCACGGCGCTCAGGCCGCGCAGGTGCAGCAGCCAGTGGGTCGTCGCTCTCCGACTCGTCCGCGATTTGAAGCTCGGGTGGAGGAAAAGGCACCCTCCGCGGAAGAGGGAGCGGAATCTTCGACTTCGCAGCGCGGGCAGGCGGTTTGGGCTTGTTAGGAGTTTTCGCGGAGACAGGCAGTGGTGAGGCCGGGGGACGCCGTGCGAACAGGTTTGTCTTGTCATCTGTGGGCGACTTGGGAACAAGCCGGTGCTTCAGCGGAGTCTCCAGCGCGTCTACATCGATAACTTCGTGCTCCGGACCTGGCTCCTGTGAATATGATGCCGCTGACTTGGCATCCTTTGAGCGGCCACGATCGCGGCCGCTATCGGATGGTGTGTCTGGGAGTTTCTCTTCGTGCTCATGGTCGTTCTCGTTGTCAGAACACAACGAGGGCGTGGTCAGATCTGTGTCCGCTGTCGAAACGGTAGGCCATATGCGTAGTGGAGCACTGGTCCTTGGGCGCGACGGCTGTGACCGCGGAGCGGCCACCTCCACGAAGCTGGTGCGGGAAGTCGAGGACCGAGCGCTCGATGACGACGAAGAGGACTGCGAACTCGGCGCAGATGACTGTGAGCCTGAGACCGAGGAGCCTCCAGTCTCCTCGGATCGCACGAACGTCGTCTCTCGCCTCTTGGAGGGACCAGCTATATTCGACACGTGATGAGCACGTTCCGTACAGAGCATGATGAGACCAACTGACCCTGGCTCTCCTGGAACATATCCCTCTTCCTCTTCTCTCCGATCTCCAGCCTTGTAGCCACGCCAAGATCGAACGATCGCTCCCCGAGCGTTGCTGCCATCCTCGCTCGGCTCATCCCATTACCACTCGTACTGCGGCTCAGGTCGCCCGCAGCTCCCGAAGTGCTTGCCGGCGGTGCCATCGACGTATTGCCAGTCCCCCCGACCCTGCGCAACCGTACGTTCTTCATCTCCCGAAGGAATGCAGCCATCTTGTCCGAAGGCACGTTGACCGTCGGTTGCCCCGCCTTCTTAGTGCGCGCCCCGCCGTAGGCTGCGCTATTGATGGGAGCTTCGACAGGCGGCCCGGCGGGTCTCAGACTAGCACGAGCGGACGCAAGGAAATTCTGTGGACCGCCTTCCGACGATGAGGTCGGCGCTTGTGGGCGGAATAGAGGTGGTGGAGGCGGCGGTGGCGGCGGCGGAGGCATCATACTCGCATTGGTCTTCAATGCGAGCTAGCCGGGAGGAATACATGGCCTTCAGTATCGTCGCGCCAGATTGAAACAGCGGGCAACACACCTCAGCTCTGAGTCGTGCAACCTCCTCCTCGAGCATGCGAATGCGCTGCTTGTCGCGCTCACGCTCGCTGTCGTCGCGTTCGTGCGCATTCCTAGCATGATCCTCCCTAGCTTCGCGCAATTCCCGTTCCTTCCCTCGCACCCGTATTTCACCAGATGTATCATATGCCCGCTCCTTTCCCTTCGCAGACCGTGCTCTAGGAGCAGGTTCTGCAGCTTCATCGAGGGATTTGCCCGAGCTGCTCGCACCCCGCTCGGAGGACTCGCTCCGACGCGAAGTCTCGGCAAGCGAGGATGGCCCAGCAGCATCTGCAATTCTGTCAGACTGTTCCCTGGCCTGATCATCTCTTGACGGCTGTCGCCGAGGTGCCTGAGTTGGGGACTCGTCGACTCCGTCATCACACACGGGAGCTCGCTCTTCTTGGATCGGTTCAGGAGGCGGTGTTGGAGTACGCGGCCGCGGCACGGCGCGGTTCAAGTTTGACGGTATCGGCTCAGGCATCAGAGAGGCCGAACGGGGGAATAGAGAGCCAGGCATGGTGGGTGCTGGGGTCATCAAGTGCTCAGCCGGCGAAGGAGGAGGGCGCATCGGTGTCGGCGGAGGAGGCATGAGCTCAGATGGATCTGCTTCGGCATTCACAACGCTGCTGTCCAGCCCACGGAGGAATGCACGTACCTGTAGATTTGCATACGCTCTTGGCGGGCTGCTTCTTGGGCCGTGCAACCGCCACCTCATCGACGTTTCTAGCCACATCTTCCGCCGGCCCCGGATCCTCCGCCGCTTCGCGCCTCTTCCTCGCAGGTTTCTTCGGAGGTGCCGCAGGAGCAGGTTGGTCTGTAAACAGATAGATCGCGTAGACGAATCGCGACGTGATCAAGACTTGAAGGAAAGCCGAACATGAGACAAGACTGACCATCCTCGTCGTCAGCAGCCTCCCTCTCCGACGACCATGACCGCGCCCGCGGCGCAGGCTGCACCTTCTTCTTCATCGCTCTCAAGGCGCGATCCCTCTCGTCGTCGCTCCCATCGTCCTCCTCCCTCCTCACGCGTCTCCTGGCCCGAGCCCTCTCGCTGTCAACCTCGCTCTGCTTCCGCACCCTCTTCCCTCTCTTCTCTCTTTCCCTTTCCCTCTCCCGCTCTTCCCTCGCCTCATCGCGATCTCGCCCTTTACCGTCAAGCCTGACGCGCGACGACGATGCTTGGGGCTGATCTTCCTCTTGTGGCTGCTGTAATACCGCGCAACTCGTTCAGCACCTGAAACCCTAACCACCGCGCGATCTGCCATTGCGAGGCTCTGCTTACCTTGGGTAGTACCTCCCCGCCAGTCGCAGCAGTAACAAACGATTCAATCTCGCGCGTAACAAAGCTGAAAGCCGACGCGAGCAGTCCGGGGGCAGGCGGGGCGTCGCGCTGCCGCGGGGCCATAGTGTAGCAGATGGGTGAAATGGAACAAGGTTGACTGCCAAACAATGGCAAATAACGCGCCTCGATATGTTTCCCACGGCGCGCGCCAGTCGCGTCACGACTCTGTATTATATATACCCTGGTCAACGCGCCAGTCGTCACCGGCGACGAGATCAGATGGTTTAAGAGGTCAGGTCATGCGCACTCAATGTAGCAGAGCAAGGAAGTATTGGATAGGAGGTGGCGCGTAGATGGAAGCTATAGTCATACATGAGAACCGGATTAGAGGGAATCGTGGCCATCATAAGTTAGCGTGAACCACCGCCCGCTCAACGAGGTACCTATCATGAGCATATCCTATCGAGTGTCCGTGTCCACCATAGCACTACACTACAGCTTCCCGAGGGTCCGAAGTTGCAGGGCTACCACGAGGCCGCTCACCTGTACCCGCCGTAGGACGAGTAACCAGGAGGGGGAGGACCACCAGATGGAGGCCTCACGCCGCCGCTGCCTGGAACCGACTGTCCAGATGCGACGGACGCACGTACAGCAGCGTACGGATCGGCATACTGCATCGTCCTGCTAACACGAGGCGTGTCATCGACCACCTGCGGGGGCGCAGCAAAGCCTCCAGCGAAGCCCGTGGGTGCAGGGTCAGAAAACGCGCCGTACGCGTCGAGGCTCGGGCGCGGTGCAGCGTACGTGCCTGCGAAGGGAGTAGAGACGGCTGGTTGATACGAGGAGGCCGCGGTGGTAGACGGTACCCCGGACAAGCGGTTCGCATCACTGAATGGTGAGTAGGCAGTGTTGGAATTGTCGGAGAATGGCTTCCGCTGGGCCTCTTCATCGCTGTAGTCGTCATCGTCGTTGTTGGCACAGGTGTACTCTGAGCCTTCGGATGCTTCCACAGGATGGGTGAAGGGAGGGTCGCGAGGACGGGACGACTTGCCGTTGCGCCAGTCGAGTACGGCGAGCGTGAGGGTGCAGCACCAGAATACTGGAGAAGGGTCAGATTCTTCACAGGAGACAATACGGCAGGTGTAAATGTACCGAACGCAAGCCAGAAGAAGATAGCTCCGGCCTTCTTGGTGCTGCAGAAGCCGCTGAGTCCCTTCTTGAAGTCATCACCCTTGTCCGCATGAGGATCCCGATCCGGGTTTTTGCATCCCGGTTCGGTCCACGCAGAGATGGTGACAATGAAACTGCAGCGCGTATGAGAATGCAGCAGCTGGAGGCACCGAAAACAGACATACGCGATGAGGAGACTGACGGCAGTCCCGGTGCCTGAGAGGATGAAGCCGACGCGGACCTCCTTGAGCGCGCGTGCGAGGCGCGCACCCTTGTCGTACTTCTCGTAGATGACAGGTACAAGCAGCAGGAAGAGTGAATAGAGGACTCCTGTCACTGAGACAAAGACGGCAAAGCCGCTGAGACCGGCTGGGAATGCGGTACCGCCACGCTCAGACCAATGACGCGAGGGACATTACTTGATACTCACAAGGACCCACTCCCCACTTGGCTTGGAATGCAGATATCGCAGCCATACAACACATGGCGAGGAAGTTGAAGAAGGCTTGTGAGACATAGAACACTATGGCTGGTTTGGATACAATCATCTAGGCACGCAGGAACACCCGTCAGTTTGGTGACATACGATCGGTCCAGACGAAGGGGCAATGCACCCATATCCATAATGTCGAAAGAACGGGGATGAAGAGCAGAAAGACCAGGTAACCTCCAGTCTCAGTGACTGTGCTCATAGGCGGAGTGGGGGGAGTGTTGAAGGAACATGAACATTACGTAATGCGCGCGACGCGCAGCAACACCTCCGCGCCGCAGCGCGTCAACGCACGGCAGGAAGACTGCCCTAGCATAGCGTCGACCAGTCGGCGCCGCCGTACGTACGCAAGGAGTGACGACGTGGCATAGAGGCACGCAACGAGGCTGGCTGGAAATGAAGTACTCACGTCGTCTTCGAAAGGCACGACCCCGGCGCTCCCGATCCCTCCTGTGGTAGATGCGGGCATAGGTAGGGTCGACTTCTTCTCTGGCAGCATTCTGAGTGCTGCATTCTGTAGCGTGTCTAAGAAAGGCATCTTGCTTCAGATATCGTATATGTGGGCGATGTCCGAGTTGCAGCAGTAGGGAACGGAGATGGCGAGTGGAGCTAGAGCCCAAGCAACGTGAGGGTCGTCGTGAGAGTACAAGAGTCGTGATAAGTTCAGGCTTATGGAGGGTGCGCAAGCGATGTACGCCGCAGCCGAGACGGATGAGGTGAGGGTGTGCGGATGGGCAATGCAGAGGATAGCCTCGACAGATTGCAACTTGCGCTGCGCAGCCTGCGCCCAGCAGTTGACTTCAGCTGCTTTCATAAGCGTCACCACTTCCACATTTGGGCACAGAGAACAGAGAACAGATCGATTAGAACCGACTACGTTACATATTGCAACTCAGGTAGTAGGATAAGAATCCGCCACCTCGTCGGCCCGTGGAAATAAGAAGCGGCATAAGGTGCGGGATAAGCGGAGTTTGAACTATTGCAACAGATGGGCTAAGTATGCAGGGAGCACGAGAGAGGCAGTCGGGGAGGGCGGGGGTGAGCGAGGGGATATGCGGCGCTTATAAGTGCCCCAAATGCGTCCCGCGAGGCGTATAGATGCAAGATGCCACCCGTGGACGACACGTGTGATGAGATGTCGAGCGTCGCAGCTGTCCGCCAACTCGGGATCGGGGTGCAGTGGAGGCATGGTGCCAAGGTAATAACGGGAGGAGTGTTGTGGCCATATCTCGGCGCTATCGGAGAAGAGTGCAGACGTGATCCGGAGGACGACCTCCGTGAAGGGTGGTGTGGTTTTAGCAGCGGAGAGCTGCTCGGACGTGTCGCGGATCAGGTCTCGAAGAGCACTCTGGCGGAGGTCGGCGAAGCTCGGACAGGCCACAAAGATGTGGTGTGCGGTCTCGATGGCAGTGCAGCCGGCATGGCACCATGGCGCACAGTCGCCGTCGCATCCGCATGTCTCCGGCGTCTCCCAGCGTCTCCCATAGGCGATCTCGGCATTCCATGCGCAATCCTGTACGGCCGTCAGACCACGGCGGTCTCTGGAATCATACCGAGCCCTTCGGACCATCTATCACGGCTTCTTTCAATCCGCTCTGAGGTGTGAAGAGTATGTGGATTGCTGTAAAACCACAAGGCGCCCATACTGTACTGCGCGTCACGCGTGTATGCGCTCTCTGAGACTTCCAGCGCTGCGTCACGGCGGTGATCGACTCTTGAGAGGCGTTGTAAAGCTGGGGTATGGTACTTTGTGTCTCCCCAACATCCTCCTGCTCGTCCAAGCAATATGGGGACAGGTGGGGCCAAGGGTGTATCTCTGGGTGCATTTGCGCCTGTTTGGCGGGACCTTTAGAATTCAATACGGCCAAACAACCGCTTCAGTTCCGACGTCGGCATTGGGGCTACGGGCGCTTCATCGGATCCCTGCGTTTCACGCAAGTTTGGGGTGGCGACACGACAAGCTGCCGCTTTCTGAGCTTCCTCTCCTTGGTGAGGCCAAGTCTTATTTACTACCGCATAGATCACTGCTGACATGCGCGAGACCCAGCAGGCCTATGATCACCCCCGGTTTTTTCTGGC
Source organism: Pilatotrama ljubarskyi (assembly GCA_022385805.1). Lineage (NCBI taxonomy): Eukaryota > Fungi > Basidiomycota > Agaricomycetes > Polyporales > Polyporaceae > Pilatotrama > Pilatotrama ljubarskyi. Next base: position 118,559 of record MU277727.1, on the reverse strand, counting down.
ACGCGGCGCTGTAGTTCAAGCGTTGGGGCATTGAAAGCTTCTACGCATTGCACACCTAACATGTCGCTGCTGTTCAAGAATTTGCGCATACACCAGATATTTGGTGCGAACACAGATGTGGGAAAGACTGTCCTCACGTCTGCATTGGTCCGTGCCTCAGCGGCGTCGGACCAATCGGTATACTACCTAAAGCCCGTGAGCACTGGTCCTATGTCGGACGCAGATGACGAGTTAGTAAATCTGGGTATTTTTCAAACCTCTGAGCTGACTTAACGCGTATAACAGGCGCATTCTTGCCCTGGCCGGTCCGCACAAAGCTCATGTGCACAGCAAATGTCTCTTCCGCTTCGACGATCCCGTCAGCCCTCACTTGGCCGTCCGTCGGGCGAACGAGAAGAGCATCCAGGTAAAGAAGGTTCACAACACGCACATACCACCTTTGCTCACACTTTGAAATCAGCCAAGGACAGCCCCCACTGACGATGCATTCGTAAACGCCGTTGCAAGCCACATTCGTGCGTGCGCGGCGCAGATCAAACATCACAGTCACATGTATGTGGAGACTGCTGGAGGTCTGTCTTCATGTATTGTGCCAAGGTATGCAACACACGAACTCAGATTTTGACCATGCGCAGGTGTCCACAGTCCAACACTCTCAGGGACGACACAACTGGACGCATACCGCCCTCTTTTCCTCCCGACCGTGCTCATTGGCGACTCCCGACTAGGCGGTATTTCTTCCACCATTGCTTCTTACGAGGCGATGATGCTCCGTGGTTACATCGTCGACGCCATCCTGCTCTTCCGCGATGAGTACTATCGCAACTGGGAATACTTATCCCCTTACTTTGCCGAGCGGGGAATTCCGGTAGTGTCAGTGAAGCCACCCCCAGAACGGAACCCCGACCCCGGTGCCGATGCGTCCGTTACAGAGAACTACTACCAGGACATCGTACCCGGAAGCGGCGAAGGCGCGATCTTCGACGTTGTAAAGCACCTCGACACCTGCCACTCGCGTCGTCTCGCGGAACTGGACTCGATGCCCCGGCGCACTCTGGACTCGATCTGGTGGCCATTCGTACAGCATGGTCATGTCAAGAACGAACCGGATGTCAACATCATCGACAGCGCATGGGGCGACTTCTTCAGCATCTATAACGGCAAACGGTCGATGCCCTCTGACAATTCCTGCCTGGAACCCCAGTTCGACGGCTCAGCTTCCTGGTGGACACAAGCAATCGGACACGCACATCCCTCCCTCGCTCTGGCCGCCGCCCGCGCTGCTGGCCGGTATGGCCATGTCATGTTTCCGGAAGCGTCTCATCTCCCCGCCCTGAAGCTCGCCGAGCGCCTCCTCAAAGACGGACCTGGACGTGGTTGGGCGTCTCGTGCATTCTTCTCGGACGACGGCTCGACGGGTATGGAGGTCGCGATCAAGATGGCCCTGCGTGCGTTCGCTACCCGCGAGGCCGGCCAGGTCGGCGGTGCCCCGCGCAAGGACTTGGGAATCCTCGGGCTGAAGGGCAGCTACCACGGAGACACCATCGGGGCCATGGACGCTTGCGAAGAAGGCGTGTACACTTGCGAATGGCACGACGCGAAGGGATACTGGTTCGACCCGCCCACCGTCTCAATCCGCAATGGCAAGACGGTCGTAAGTCTGCCTCCGGCGATCGCGGCCGAGACGGAGGACGGGACACCGAACATCGAGACAGTGTCTCTCTCTTGGACGTACAACATCAAGGAGCGCCTCAAGTCCCCGCTTGCTGCCATCTACCGCACATACATTGAACGCACGCTGCAGAAGCTCAAGGACGGAAACGGGCCGCGGATTGCTGCGCTCATCCTGGAACCACTTGTCATGGGCGCGGGCGGAATGATCTTCGTCGACCCGCTCTTCCAACGTGTCCTCGTCGACGTCGTCCGCGGACCTGATGCGCGTTCACCTTCCGAATGGTCTGGACTCCCCGTAATCTTCGATGAGGTCTTCATCGGGCTTTACCGTCTTGGCTTGCAAACCTCGAGCACGCTTCTCGGCGTGACGCCGGATATCTCCGTAAATGCGAAGATCCTGACCGGCGGCCTCGTTCCCTTGGCCGTCACACTCGCCTCCGACTCAATCTACCGTGCCTTCCTCAGCGACAATAAGGTCGACGCTCTCCTGCATGGACATAGCTACACTGCGTATCCTGTTGGCTGTGAGGTTGCACATGAGACCCTTAACATCGTCGAGAAGCTGGCGACGAGCGACGCATGGAGAGCCGCGCGCGAGAAGTGGAACCTGCCCGAGCCAGAGCAACTCAGCGAGACAGCGGTATGGAGCTTCTGGGACCCCGAGTTCGTGCACGTCATCTCCAAGATGGACCGTGTAGCCGAGGTCATGGCTGTCGGCACTGTCCTGAGCATCAAGATCAAGGATGACTCTGCAGGTATGTACCTCCTGTTGGTGCAGATCGTGCCTCTCATTGAAGTTGCATCTATGCAGGCTACCAGTCCCACTCTGCGAGAGCGTTGCTGGAATCGATCAAGACCGCCGTCAAGAGCGATACACTCTCGCCAGCACCGGGCGGCTCGCCGTTCGGCATCCACTACCGCACCCTCGGGAACGTCGCTTACTTCATGCTCAGCCTCAATACTCCCGCCAGTGTCGTACGGGCAGTAGAAGAGAGAGTATGGGCAGTGCTCCAAAAACCCAGCTAAAAAGCCCACATACTACTCTTGTCGCTGCAATCCGAGGGTATGATATAGCACATAGCAAGTAGACGAACATGTAGAATACAGACACAACCATCTAACTCCTCCAGTACTGCGCCCAGTCGTGCATACGATCCAGCACGGCCGTGAACGGCGAGATATCGTTCAGCAGCCGCTCAAAGTGCTCGATCGCCTGCTCCTCCGTCATCTCTAAGCAGAACTTGCCGAGCACCTGCTCATGCACGTCACGCTGCTTGATGTGCGGGATATTAGCGTCAACCATGAGCGTGACCAAGTTCAGGATGAGGTTCGCGCTCTTGCGCAGGATGGAGAATGCGGTGAAGCAGAAGCTCTTGAACCGCGTGTAGTGCACGGATTGTACCCCGCCCATCGCGTCGACCATCTCCTTGCAGATCTTTACAGGCGGCGCGAGCGGTTTGGGATCACGGCCGAGGATGTATCCGAAGTCGACTGTGACGGTCCTTAGCTGCGTGTATGGCAAAACTAAGGAGGGTGCTCTTACCATGGAAGAAGTGGCCGTCCGGAGCTAAGAGAAGGTTGTCAAGGTGGCGGTCACCGACCCCGAGGAGATAGGTCATCACGCAGTAGCCAGCTGACTCGAAGTGAGTACACGCGCCCAAGTCACATCTGACGATGGGCTCACCGCAACTCCTGACAAAGGTGTCGATGACCCCAGGTTCTACTCCGTATGTGCCGACGCTCCCCTCGTCCGGGTAGTTCGCCCGCAGGTAGTTGAGCAAAGTCCCATGCTCGCTCACGATCGCCGCAATGGTCTTGCTCGGGATGAACTGCACCATTCCCTGACTCGGACCAGTAGCAAGCACATCATACGGGCTGAGCTTCAGATCCAGGTTCTCTTTCCGCAGCAGCCTGTCCATGAGGGTGAACAGCTGTATCACGAGCTGGTCCTGGCGCATATCGTCGCCATCCTTGAAGATAACCGGGTACTCGCCCCCTCCTGCGCACTGGAAGTACAGCAGCATCGGGAACATGTTCGACTTGAAGACACTTGACTTCTCCGCTATGATACCCGTCACCAACACGCGCGCGTTCAGCGGCAATGGCAGCGGCGGCATCGACGCGAGATTGTTCTTCGAGTCGGCCAGGAACGCGCGCAGCTTCTCGATCTTCTTTGGTCGTGGATCTTTTGACGTGCGGAGCTCCTTTGCACGCTTGGCGAGCGTGTCGACGAGTTCACCTTGGCGGCGCATGAGATCGCGGCGTTCATCACCATTGTCCTGGACCCAAGCCAGTCAACTCCTGATTCGCCAAACCTCAGTCATGAACGCTACCTCGAGGATCTTCATGAACTTGAATACGACCCTGCCGTACATCTTCGCCATCATCTTGTCCTCCATGGCGACTTCCACCATAAGGTACCAATGGAAGCGGTTGCCCAGGATAGGATTGCGTACGGCTCGCGAGATCAAGAAGTCGGCAAGGCCGCTGTCATCGTATGAAACCGCACTTGTCGTAGAGCGGGATGAACGCTGATCGCTCGCGGTGCTCTCGAACTTTAGTGCCTGCACAAGCTGTAGGAGGTATAGGTGGAGTTCCTGTGAGTGATAGTCAGCATGGCCGCCTCTGATCGTAGTACACAGCTCTCACGTCGTCGTCGGCCCTGCTGAGCTGCTTGACGGCATACGCTCGGACTCTCGAGTCAACAGTGTTCGGTCCGAGCAGCTCAAGTGCATCGTCAATGTCGATTTCTGTCCACATAGGCAAGAGCTCCTCCACAGCTTGCTTGACTTCTGAAGGGTCTCTCCATGTCACAGACTTGAGGAACTTGGTGAGGCCGCGCTTGTCGCGCGTTAGGTAGAAGCGGAACTTCCAAATCAGGTCCTTCTCTTCGGAAGTGAGTGGTTGACTGGGCGCGTAGTTCAAAATATGCTGATATCCGATCCGGGCTGTGAGTGCTGGCGCAGACAGTAGGAGAAAATGCACATACCGAAAGCTCGTCCCGGATCTTGGCATTCGGCTTCAACTCGCGGTCGTATGGACTGCTTCTGTGACTCCGGACAAGACGACGATGCTTGTCCTCGACGGGGTTCTCGCGCGCGATGTCTGGATCGACGATCTGCCACAAGTGTGTGTCGGACGCCAGGGACGAGGTCGCAGGGGCAGGCGTAGTCACAACCGGGGAGACGGCCGACGTAGAGGGCACGCTTGAGGCATCCTGGCAGCGGGTATGTGTCAGTACAGAGAGCGGCGGCTGGCCTAGGGTACTCACAGGCTCACTGAAAATGACTGGGAAGTCAAAACGAGGGAGGTCGATATACAGGTAGAGATTCTCGCTCTTCTCCGTCTCTGCCTGCCCTCAGACATTACAGTTTCCCTTCGGGACGATATGAACAGGTCGGACGTACTGCGTGAATCTCCGCCATCTTCCTAAACGCCAACGCGTCTAACCAATCTGACTTCGGCAAGTCTCCTCGCTCGTACTTCTTGACCAACTGACGCCATGTTTGAGAGCAGCCTTGGCTATATACGTGAGCCAACATACCTTCTCCAACCGACCCATCTCGTCTCGCGTCCCAATCTTGCTTGGTGTGGTTGTCTCGTTTGCTCCGTCGGCTTCGCGATCGGGCCACAGTACCATGCGATGTTTACCCCTTCTCAGCGTCCTATAGACACGATGCTTGTTAAGCCATTGAGGATTGTGCATGGAAGCGACTCACCATTTCTTTCCAAACATGCGGAAAGTCGTGCCCCCAACCGGGACAGCGGCCCTTGGCCCCGCGATGTCCCATACGGTAAAGGTGATCTGTGAGTTGAGGGGTAGGTCGCAATATCGTATTGGCAATGTGATCCATTCGTTCCACCTTCCACACACTCGTCTCAACCTCGACAACGCATGAAAACAATCCGGCGGCACTGTACTCACGTATAGTCCTTTTTGAACGCCTTGAACGCCGTGCGGAATGGGATAGTGAGCGGCTTGTTGTCCGCAACTACCTGACAGGTCACGTAGAGGTCCGAGAAGTCCCTTCACTAGGGTCACTCAGAGAAACGGGTGGACGAGCGGCGGGGTGTATGCTCACGGGGACTGCTGCACGCCGTGGAAGCGCAATTCCGGCTTCTCCAACACTTCGGTGAATGGGTGAGGCTTGCGCGTCCCTTCAAGTTGCGAGCTAAAAAGACACCTGTCTGTTAGTTTGAGGACTGGTTCGGTGTACGGGCTCACATACATCCGCAAGGTTACAGGCATCTTGAGGTCGCTCAGTTTGGCGAACGTGAAGTCATCGCGGTTATCTTTGTCCATGGTCGCTATACCGCACGAATCGTCTCAAGTAGCATGAATCGGTGGCTCAAGTCTACTAGCCTGTCGACGAAGAGGTTCTGGAGACGACAGACGCGTTCAGCAAAGCCTGCGCTGGTGATATCGAGCAGCGCGGTGGCGGAGTGGACCAGGGAGCCAAATGCGATCAATTCGGGATGCGGATTCGGAGCGCGCGTCTGCAGCGCTGCGGGGTGGGCGCCTCCGAAACCCTGCCCCGGTCGTGCAATACCGCGACCGCCATGTCGAACGACACATCTCGATCGCCCAGGACTCATCTTGCTTGACTTCGTACGACATCTGATATTATGAGCGGGACCCACAACATACCTGTCAGTGCGCTGGAGGGCCTTTCGCCCACGAACAGAGCATGCATTGAGCGACTCAGGAGGCATCAGCCGGAGGAAGTCGATCTGTTCGTGCACCTGTATCATCTTGGACTCCTCGCCATGTTGAACATTTGGCAGCTCAGGCTATCCTACGGCTAAGCTAGCAGCGGTCCTCGTCTTACTATACGAGAAAGCTGGCGAACTGCGTGTATTGTTGACCACACGGTCCAAGTCTCTCCGCGCCCATCCCGGCCAGGTCGCGCTGCCCGGAGGAAAGGTGGATACAACCGATGCCGACGTCTTCGAGACCGCCGTAAGTGCCGAGACTTTTACGTGAATCACGATCTCAGTGACAGCGAGCTCTGACAGTATCGTGAAGCACATGAAGAGGTCGGGCTCCCGCTGCATGATCCTCACGTGTACACCGTGTGCACTCTAAGACCATACATCTCATCGAGCAAGCTCCTTGTCACCCCTGTGGTCGCGCTCCTCACAGAACTGTCCATACTGGATAGTCTCTCACCCTCGCCGGGAGAGGTGGACAGGATCTTCGATCACCCACTCGAAGCCGTGTTAGACCCTTCCCTGGCCAGGAAAGAGAATCTGTCGCCCAAGAGCAGTCCTGACTGGCCGTATGAAGACGATTTCTATGTATGAAGTGTACCCTGTCTTCCTCGACTCAGCTGGTTGACCACGAGGACAGAACCACTCCGACATTGATCTCCCGTGGCTAGGGAACAGCACCTATCGCATGCACCGCTTCCGTTCGACCGCCTTCGCGATCAAGGGGCTGACATCCGATATACTTGTCGGTGCAACGACTGTGTTTTTGCAGAGCAATTCTGATGCTCATTACGTTCAGATCACAACCGCAGAGATTGCATATAACCGCGGACCCACATACGAGCGGTATGCTCCCGGACAACTACGGACTTTCGCACCCATTCTGCGCATCCTGGAGGCGGAGAGCGGAGTACGCGACGTGGTGTCCGGCACATCGACGCCAACGCCGAAGGTCGAGGTCGGAGTGCCATCTGGCTTGGGGGAAGCGGTGGTCAGCACGAAGTGATTGCGACGCTACTGTAAGATACTCGGTACATAAACGTCATTGGATGGATCTTGAACTATGGAATCTCTGGGCCTTCTGAATAGCCAAAATAACAAAATTCTTCAGCCCGGTGTCATATAAGCATGCACTTTACAGATCGTTGAAGATCTGCGGAATGCTGCAGGTTGCTAGGGCGCGGTCACATGATCGTGTCGACGGCTACGACCGGAGAGCGAGCCTCCACTGGGATAAACCTCTCGCGTGTAGATTCCAGTAGACGTCGTGTGTGGCTGACAATTGGCATCATGCAGTGTGCGGAGGTAGAGTCAGCCTCTGCCCACGTTCCAATCCGAACCATTTAACCCCGAGTCGCGGGCCCATCGCTTCCTACGCACGCACCATCACCTTCCTATACCCTTCCTCTTATACCTTTCTGCACTTCTTTACCGCTGTTTGGAGCCATGTTCTCCAAGCCTAGCTCTCTTCCTCTTGGCAACGTCCGTGGCGCTGGCCGTCGCAAGCCCGAGCCGATCGACCTCGCCGAATACACTAATCCCTCCTCGCCGCCCTTCTCTACTGGGTGGGCCTGGTGCGACTCTATGCAAGTCTGGCTTCCCGAAGACCTCGTCGTTTCCTCCGGGATCCTCTTCAGCAACACCCTGGCCTGCAACAGCTGTCGCGCCCCCAACCGCCCCAAGCTACCCCGCCGCTTCACGAGCAAGGAGTACTGGACCAGCATCCGCCGGGAACGCAAGGCTGTCAAGGGCCGGGCCATCGTCAAGGATTGGTTTGTTGTACAGGCCTCCGGAGTGACCTTTTCGCAGATTCAGTTTCAAGCCGTCCGGACTGCAGACTCGGGGTCGTGCTGTGGATCGGTGCGTCTCTCACCCGATCACGGCTTATCATGTCAGCCACATGCTGACAGGACCCACATTCATGCTCAGGCCTCCGGAAGTCATCAATACCTCTTCTGAAGCTCTCTTCTCGTTCGACGTCAAGGAGCTGCGCGCGCGATCAAGACGGGGCGGTCATCCATACAGCCCCGCAGGATAAGGCTGCCAGGTACGCCTTGGTGTGTGGGGTGGGCAACGGGCGAGGGAGTCATGACCCAGGGACCCCGTTCGTCTGCTTTGCGCGCCGAGGCATCTCTGCTTCGTCTACGAATATCTCTATCCGCTGCACGTGCTGCTGATCATCCTTTGCCCGCAGTTTTCTCTTCCCTTGCAGGCTTTCTCCTCCGAAGCGAAGTTCAATATTCAGGAAGATCTCACCCTCAAGGAGCTGCGCGCGTCGAGGACATCAAGACCGCCCCCGCTTACAGGTAGCTGGGCGGCGCGAGGTAACCTCGGCGTGCGGGGTAGGCGGCAGGCGAGGAGTCATGACCAGGGACCCTGTCCGCTTGCTGCGCCCGTCGGGGCGCTTCTTCCCGAAAGAATCAGAAACTCGGCGTCGGGCACGCTGAACCCAATAGCACAGATCTCGGTCTCCTTTCTTCGCTTTTAGAGTCTCCGTCCCTTGGAACACCGACACCGACTTCGACGAGCTGCGCGTGCGAGGACATCAAGGCAACAAGCCCCCGCCCAGGTCAGCGCTGGGCGGCATCAGGTATACCCTGGCGTTACTGGTGGGCGGCGGGCGAGGAGTCATGACCAGTGACCTCGTCGTCTGCTTCGCGCGTCAGGGCGTTTCTACTCAAGAAGATATACAATTCTGCGTCGGGCACGCTAAACCCGAAAAAGCACAGATCCAGTCTCCCCTTCCCGCTTGGTAGTCTTCTCAACCCTTTCAGCACGAACGATCGGCCCCAACAGCGAGCTGCGCGCGCGAGGACAGCAAGACATCAAACTCCTAGCTCCGGGAAGCATCGGGCGGGATCAGGTATACCTCGGCGTGTGCGGTAGGCGGCGGGCGAGGAGTCATGACCAGGGACCCCATCGTCTGCTTCGCGCGCTGGGGAGTCTCGTCTTCAGAACACCTCATATATCCGCGTCCGGCCGCTGAACACAAACAAAAACAGATACAGTCTCCCCTCTCGCTTCCTAGTCTCCTCGGCCCTTTCAGCACGAACGATCGACCTGTACGAGCTGCGCGCGCGAGGACAGCAAGACATCAAGCCCCCAGCTCCGGGATGCATCAGGCGGGATCAGGTATACCTCGGCGCGTGCGGTAGGCGGTGGGCGAGGAGTCATGACCAGGGACCCCGTCGTCTGCTTCGCGCGCCGGGGAGTTTCGTCCTGAGAAAACCAGAAAATTCGCGTCGGACACGCTGAACAAAAACTTGTCAGAGTTCGGCTCCTCTCTTCCTCTTCTAGTGGGCCTAGGACGTCCCAAGAAGTAAGCATCGACTTCAAGGAGCTGCGCACGCGAGGACAGCAACACGTCAAGCCCCCAGCTTCTGGAAGCACTGGGCGGGCTCAGGTATACCTCGGCGTTGCCGGTGGACGGCGGGCGAGGAGTCATGACCAGGGACCCCGTCGTTCGCTTCGCGCGTCGGGCATTCTCCGTTCTGACGAAAACAGAAAACCACGCGTCTGGTACGCTGAACATATCGTACTCCACAGACCTTTCCTTCTCCTTTCTCCTCCTATTTCTCGCCTGTCTTCGCGAAAACAAAAACAAAAAAGCAACTTCAACATCAAGGAGCTGCGCGCATGAGAGCAAGACTCCAAGTAATTGCCTCCCGCCATCGACCTGGGAGGCTCAGGTATACCTCGGCGCGCGGTATCGGCGGCGAGCGAGGAGTCATGACCAGGGACCTCGTCGTCTGCGTCGTGCGTTGAGGAATTTCATCCCTCTCTTCAGACAGCCCCAGTTCTTCCAGACGCTCGCTGACCACTCGTAGCCCTGCAAAGAACCTCCCTTCTTCTAGGTACCGCTAGGCAGAAGACTTCGCACGCACGCCTCTCGCTTATCCTGGATGAACGGACCTCGCGGATGATATGTTGGACACGGGCAGACGTCGGCGATGCCGGGCGAGGGGGATGGCCTCCCCAAGGACCCTGGTGACCTCGGCGATGGTACAGTATCTCCTACGCTCCTCTCCTATTTCTCTCTTCTCTCTTCATCTCGCGCGCGACACATCACCTAACTCACACAGCTTGGTCTCGGGGCGGCGCGACAGCTATCAAGAGGGCCAGCAGGAAGGTGAGTCTTCCTACTGGTCGCGGCGGCGCCAACCCTCCCTCTTCTCAACCTGGGTGATCATGGGCAAATCAAAGGTAAGTGCGCTCGATCTGTAGAAGTCCGACTGAAAGGAGCGAGATAGTGGGTGAGGGATACCGCACGTACCAGGTGGTGAGTACTGAGCGCCTCCAGCGACGCAGGAAGACATGCTAACCGTGCGTTGTCTTATCGTCAGATATTACTACCTTTAGGCCATCAGTAGAGTAGTAGAGTGGCAGATGCATTCCGACTTGTGCACTGCCGCTGACCGCGGACGCTCCCTGATGTATACCCGCAGAGCCCGGTTGCTGGATGTGTCCCGTAGCTAGTGTGATACAGTACAGAACCCCTGCTACCTTGGGTCAACCCGATGACCGATGACACTCCATGAAGCGCTATAGCGCAGGGTGCCAGATACTGCGCCCATTGACGCTCGCCGTGGTAGCAGTGTCCTGCGTGACCGGGTCCGGGGCGAACCTCTCGCTGAGCACGGCGAGCTTCGAGCGATACTCGTCCATCCCGATGTACGCGCCACACATGCGGCGCTTGCCAGTGAACGCGGATCGTCCATGCAGCACGCGGTGGTTGTCTACCACTGACATCCGGACAAACCGATGAGCCGTCGAGCTACGTGCAAGAGGCCGCAGGTTCGAGACGTACCGACTGCGGTGCCGGGGGACAGCTGGACCCAGTACTCCGAGTCTGGACTCGAGAGGAGCTTGTACCAGACACGAATGGCGTCGTACCTGGCATGATCGCTCGATAACAAGCTTCGCGCGAGTTTGGCATGAGAACTTACCATGCTTCGACCTCATCCGGCTTGAGGTCCCGAAGCACACTCCGATCATCGTTGTTCCACCGCACTTGCACGAGCTCGCCGTCTTCATGTTTCAGCACTGGGGTATGGCGAGTGCTCGGAGTGTACAGTGCCTCGGGCTCTCCGGCAGCGTGTGTGGGGACAGGTACCGTCGACAGGAGCTCATACGCTTCCGGGTGTAGCTCCTTGAGGATGGAGGCGACGTAGAAGCCGTCGACGAGCAGCGTGGCGCCGCCGGTACCTCCGCTATGCTCTAGCAGATGGAACAGCTGCAGACCGCATGGGTCCGTCTGCAAGATGGTAACGTGAGAATGGCGGCAGACCGTAAAGCATGAAGCTTGCTTACGAAGTACGTTGTGTCCGTATGCGCGCCGAGAGCTAGCGTCGTGTACGCCGTGTCGCCCTTCGCGAGATCTGAGGTGAAGTCCCAGAACGTGCCATCTATCGTGGATGGTCAACCATATTCCCGACTATCCCACGCAGTCGGCCTACTCACACTGCGTTTCTCGGATGAAGCCTATCTGGCGGGAAAGCTTCTCAGTGGCTTCTGGCGTAGCTGGGACTCCAGAAACGAAACAAAAGCCGAACTTGTCCTGCACGCGTCATGAGCCTAGTTCAAAGGAGTATTATCCGGGTACTTACGACGTTAGACAGCCACTTGAACACCCCCCGGCCGTCCTGCGCCATAGCCTCCTCGTAGGTCACGATAGGCGGGTCTTGGAGGATCTTCGCGCCCCATAGGATCTTCCTGCACTGAGATGAGTAGCAAGTAGAAATGGAGGACTAACTCAGCGTACTCGGTAGCCGGCGGTCGGGCCAAAGGTGGGTCGTACGAATTGTGCCGAAGCCATGACCAAGGGTATAGTGAAGTGTGAGGTTGCGATGAAGGCCCTGACAATATTCATCAGTCACCCGTACATAGGGCGATGGTAGCGACCCTGCATACAGTGCACTTCTAGCCCTTCAGGTTTAGACTCGACGTGCTTAGGCTTGATATCTGCTGGTATCTGCATACGCACTGAGGATCCGTACATTTGCAGCTCGGCAAAATGCACGCACATCAAACGTGTTCACAAGCCGCTGCTTCGTGATAGGGTGGAAGCATTGTGGACACCGACAATGGTCGCGCAACCAGATGTGGTGACTAGGAGAAGATTTCGTCGATTCACACACCGGTCGGCAAGATGATGATGTACTTACTATCGAGAGTAAGTGGTGGTATCCCAGCCGAGGACAACCTTCCGCTCGTCTATTCTACTCGTCGGTGGCGCCGGGACTACTTCAGAAGGCCCTTGGGAGGTGCTTGGTGAGGGAGTGTTCGGGCGGGGAGTGCGTGCTATTGAGTTGGAAGAGAAGGTCGCCGCGCTTGCACTACTTGCCGGATTCCTCCACTTTCTGCATGCCTGCATGAACAAGAAGCATGAGCTAGATTTCACAAAACCAAATGAAATGCCAAAGGCGTACCGGGATATTCCTGGAGCTGCCAGCCACAGCCACTCTCAGACATCTCGAGTACTGTAGTAACGCCTTGCTCGCGCGCATCGTTGACTTCTCCACGGTTGACGGGGCCGAGCTCGGGAGGATCGCCAGAAGGTGACGAGAGGGTACGCACTTGCGTAGCTGAGAGAGGCAGAGGGGCTGCAGAAAGCACAACGAAGGGAGCCGAGACTATCAGAGGGCCATCCACCCCGGCCGGCTAACGAATGCCATCATCCCGCGATTCCCGGACCGATCCTCTATAGGCTGGTGAGTCTCCATAACGGGCAGGTGTCTACGTTCGCGTTCGCAATCGTCCCGCTGGATATACGGCCGGCAGAGGAAGATACGACAACATAGTATGACTGTATTGCTTCATTGACGATTCATGCCTGACATGCGTGAAATGCTACAAATGCGATCCATGTGCCTCTACTCGATCCAAACGCACCCCGTTACTGCCAGCGCCTCTTAGATGTTATACCCAGCCGCGGCGAGCCCCTGCACGAACGGCCCCGTCACGCTCGCGTCCGTCGCCGCGATCCACTGCTTCGCCTCCGGGTTCCGTCTCACCAGGCCCGACAGCTCCTGTCCAAGGAACGCCCTGAGGTCCTTGATGTGCGCCATCGGGTCCACCGGAGGAGCCTCGGCCGCGGCGAGCCGCGAGTACGCGGCTTGGTACCCGGCCGTCTGCTCCTCGTAGTCGATCTGCGTGATGCCCGCGTCCGGGTCCTCGTCGTCCTTCTTGGTGAGCAGCTGCTCCTCCTTGAAGAGTTTCACGAGCGCTTGGAAGGTCGGAGGCCTGTATCGCGGTGAGCAACAAATATAAGACAAGCGTGTGGTCATTTGAAGACATACCACGCTTGAGCCAGGGGTGGCCGGAGCATGAGGCTAGACTGGGTAAGGAGCCGCGTCAGACCCACAACGACGACCTTCCTGTCCTTCGGCGGCATCTTCGGCGACTGCGGGATCACAAAATTGGCCAGGATCTGCGACCACAGCCTACACGACACGCCGTCAGTGATTCCTGCCTCTGATCCCAAAGCGAGCAGAAAGGACATACTGGGCTTGTATCGACTCGACCTCGCCGACGATGTAGTCGGGCGTGATGTCGTCTTTGCCGATGGCGAGGCAGAACCCGAGGAAGTACACAAAGTGGTACACGTATTTGTCCGTCTTGCTGGTCTGCATCCGTGTGAGCAGCGTCACGATGATCGACTTGAAGTACTGCTTCACGGTCGCCCTTTCACCCAGCGTCCAGAGCATGAGCAATAGTCCGTACGCTGGTGGAAAAGGGGACTTACGAAGGTACGTATTGCACGACTGCCTGAAGCAGCTCAAAGCCCCACCCATCGTTGATCTTCGACGGGATCAGCCTCTGCTGGACGACACCCAGCACCTGCGTCAGCTGGCCCGCTGCGACCATCGCCGGTGCGTCGCGCGCGAGGAACGCCTTCAACAGCTTTACCAGACCCGGGATGCTGCCCTTCTGGGTCCACGATGCGGGGGTGAGGAGGAACGGCAAGAGGCTCCGGTACTCTGGGGGAACGTCGCCCGAGTGGAGGTCGAGCATCTGGGCGAGTATCTGGAAGACGTAGGGGATATATTCTGCAGTGTCTAAGTCAGATCGGTCTTCTGTGAAGGGATGGCGAAAGGAGACTCACGGTCGATGTCCTGCTGCAGGATGATGGTGAACGGTCCGAAGAGCGCCTGCTCGAAGGTCGGGAGGGTGCTTGGGTTGGCTTGCACAACAAACCTAAGAATCGCCTATCAGCACGAAGGCCCACAGCGTCCGCCACTCCTCAAGCTCACCTCATAAGCGCGGAGATGCTCTCAAAGATATACTGGTCAAAGTTAGGATTGCTTGGGTTCTTCGAGATGACGCCCAGGATCGTGACCAGCCTCTGGAGGAGGCGCTCATATCCGTCCGCGAGTCCTGACCGCGCGGTGATGATGACCCTCATCGCGCCTATACGCGCCTAAGCATGGACACAACCTGGGATCGGAAGCGAAAGACTCACACTTCATGAGGTAGTCGTTCTCGGCGACCTTCTCAGGGGTAGGCGCCTTCTCGATCTTCGCGAAGAGTGCGTCCAACATCTGGGGCGCGATATCCTTGATGTCAGCCTGCGAAAACCTGCGATGTTTTATCGGTATGGAGTTTTGAACGGAAGCGCGATGCAGCATACATGAGCTGATTTCCTTGCCGGATGAACAAAATCCGCTCGATGCTGATCGCCGCATAGGTGTAGCACACGTAGTTGTCTGACGACAGGTGGCGCACGAGCGACGGGAGCACCGAGAGCAGCTGAGGCTTGACAAGCTACGGACCCACACATCCTTTCAGTCTCCTCTGACTAACCTCGTCGGTGTTCTGAGAACGCACCTGGTTTCGGAACGTGTAGAGGAAGCGAATAGCATCGACCTGCAAGATCGGGTGGATGCTCCCCGGGTCGGCTTGCAAGTCCTGGAACACATGGTCCGAGAAGAACTGTACGACGTCGATGAGCGCGTTCGTCGACGTCACACCGTGCTGTTCGCGTTCCCTTTCGTCAGCTTACAACACTTCCTCACTCAACGGATCCGAGAACTATACCTGAGTCGTGCTCCCCCGCGTCGCAACCGCGGTCAGCAAGTATATTGCGGTATCCTTTGCGCGCCAGTTCTCTGCCTTGTTCGCATTGTACTCGTTCAAACCCTGACCAATCCACGCGCCCGTCACCTCCGTCGTCTCCGCCTCGAGGCCGGACGAGACGAGCGCCCGGAGCACCTCGGCCGCGGCCTGGCGACGCGTGACCGCGTCGTTGGACACGCCGAGTCCGCCCATAGACGGGAGCGCGAGGTCGAGACGGATGTACTCGAGCGGGTCGTCTTCGAACTGCTCAAGCTCATGTTCTACAAGCGGTGCCGAGCGTCAGAGAAGCGGTAAAGAACTCAAGCAGGTCACGACTTTACCTCGGAGAGAGACGTTTGGAACGACGACGCCCTGCACAAGCCCCGAGATCGTGTCTTTCGAGCTGAACAGCTGCTTGTAATATCCCGTCCGGATCGCCGACGCGATGAAACGCAGCGATTGCGAGACCAACTGAGAACCTTACGTCAGAGAGGTGTGGGCATAAGTGAACGTGGGAAACCTAAGCATACACCGTCATCAGCAACCGACGGCCTCTTTCCGCCGCCGATGAGTTCCCAGATCGCGCGCACGAACGCCTCGACTGACGCCGACGCTTGGAGAGTCTCGGGATACAACTTCACGTAGAGCTGGAGAAGACTATGCGTGAGTCGACGATGGGCAGGGAGAGTTACCGTGGAATGTGTACCTCGACGATCTCAAGGATTCGCGTTTTGATCTGCGAAGGCAAAGACGGCGTTGTGTCATCGGGCTAGCGGGCGAGACCTTTATTGACAGCGCTACGCGAAGTGTAATCAAAACGTACGTCTCCCCGGAGCTCAGGCGGGTCCCACATGAGCAGCTTCAAGAAAAGCCCGTCCTCAGGACCAAAGAACTGTGCATGTGCGTCCTCGATGTCCGGCGGCAAATCTTGGCAAGTCAAGTCGTAGAAGATGTCGACCAGGAACACCATTGCCTGTGCCACTTGCGCCAAATTCGCGGGCGGAGGAGACGAGAAGAGGAGCGAGGAGGTATGGAGGAAGAGCTGGAGGAACGGGCGGGTAAAGCGGGAGAGGACATAGTTGATGACCGTGAAGAGGGCGTCGGAACGCGCTTCGGCGCGCCAGGGGCGGAAGATGGAGTGTGCGGTCTCGAGTATACCGATGTTGATCTCGAAGTTTGACTCCGAGAGGGACAGTACAAGTTTCTATAAAGCATGATCAGTACCAGTCCTGTGACACTCGCTGAGGGACGCAGGTGTTCTCGAGCGGCGAGTGGCATTGGCTTCCACCAGAGCCTGGTCCTCTTCTACGGCATTGCCCCAAACAAATTGGACGAAGCAACGGCTCGAGCAAAGTCATGGCTAACGCTCCGGTGTAGCAGAATAGCGGGAATCGGTTTCTCTCTCGCAAGAAGCATGCAAACCTAATGCGAGTGGAGTGCAGCAGTACTCACGTCGACCAGATCCGGCCACTGCTCAGGGAAGTCGACCTTTGCGATGAGCGATATCGACTCGGCCACCTGCGCCCTGACCGCCTTGTCCGACGGATTCGACAGCTGTATCATAGCGGGCACAAGTGCCTCACGCAGCGCGGCCCTGTCCGCGGCGGGGACGGGTGGCTCGTCCTAGACAACACAAAGACGCGGCGGTCAGCACGATCGTCCCGCGATCGCCAGCAGCCTATGCAGCCGGCACGTACGTCTTCCCATCTCGACTTGACGAGGTTTTTTAGGTATACGCTCGCGGCGAGGCGAACTGCGCGATCCTGGGAGGACTGGAGGACGAGGGTGAGGAGGTGGGTGAGGAAGCCGGGCTGTATGCTGAGGGTCTGGAGGTTCTGCTCTGCCTGTTTTCTCGTGGAGGGGTTGAGGGAAGCAAGGAGGAGAGAGGGGAGCTCGGCCATGGCAGTTCTGTCAGACAAGTCCGAGACGGCGGGTGAGACGAGTGCAGCCACAGAAAGCACAGACACAGACACAGACAGACAGACTGCAGTGCAGCAATTGCTTCGACGCGCTCCGGCCGCGCCGTGACGCGTGTTTCCCATGCGCACGTGCCCAGAGTTACGCCCATCTAGCCCGATTTGGCAGCCATCCCGCTCTCCTCCTCCTCTGCAACATTCCAGCATTCCCGCAAGCTTTTAGGCACTCCTTGGCCCTTCAGAAAGCCCTACTGCACCGCGATCTTCCATGCATGGCCTTTCTCATCTTCCACAGGCCCCTGACGCCATGCACCTGGCTGTCCAGCGAGGTTATCGCGCGCAGCGAACCCTAGAACGGGGTTGATCGCCCGCGTAAACGTCTTCGGGTCCTTCGCGAGTGTTTCACAGAAGTCGTCCGCTTACGCTCGCTTCGGCCCTAACGCGCCCTGCGCTCCACACCCGCTCTCCCGTCTGCGGCGGTCGCCCTCCCATCCGGGGCAAGCTCGCTCGCGCGGCGCCGTACACAGCGATCCTCACGTCCAGGAACGCCGGGGACGGGACCATAAACTCGCGCGTGTCTCAGACGCGCCGCTTCCATGCAGGGCGGGCGGCGGACGAGTGCAAAGTTGTGAGCTGCTGCAGCGCCACGTCCGACGTCGGCGGCAAACGTAAGATACAGTTGGGGGTTCGCCTTCTTTGATTGGAAGACGTCCAGCCGAGGCCTCGGCGCAACCGCCCACCGCTCGCGCCGTTTGTTTCGAACGAATGAAATATGCCAGATCCTCCCTCCCCGCCCTATAAAAACATGCCGCCCGCCGCGCTCTAAACCTCGCTTCTTGCATCCCCTCCTCCACCACACCAAGCCTCTCGACCCCGTCTCGTTCCCCGGCCTCGCGCCCCCGTCACTCGTTTCGACCCACTCACTCCTTGCTCTCGGGCCCACTCCCAACCAATCCCTTGCGGTCGCCGTCCACAACACAGCGCACTCACAATGAAGTTCTCTTACGCTGTCGCCGCTCTCGTCGCTGCCGCCGCCTCGGGCGTCCAGGCCGGCGAGACCAACGCTCAGCGCCTCGCCCGCGGACTTTCGCCCCTTCCCCCGCGCAGGATGTACCACCCTTCGCGCGCGTCTGGTGAGTAGATTTTGCACCGCGTCGCGACGCGCTACGTGCGCTTACAGCGCGCTCCGTCTCTTCTATCTTCAATGTTCTCATCCCACGGACATCTCCGCTGACGTGCCGTCATGTTATGAACCACAGAAGCGAAGCGGGCCGCTCCTTCTGGCACCCCCTCCTCTGGCAGCGGCAACTGCAACACCGGCCCCATTCAGTGCTGCAACTCCGTCGAGAAGGCGAACAGTGGCGTCGTCGGCCTTATCCTCGAGCTGCTCGAGCTCGTGGTCGATCCTGAAGTCCTTGTCGGCATGAACTGCTCACCTCTGAGCGCTGTCGGCGTCGGTGGCTCCCAATGGTGAGTGTCCGAGCTTCTTGTATGCGGACATGGGTCTCAAGTATGCTTGTTCTTCCAGCTCCGCGACGCCTGTTTGTTGCGAGAACAACAGCCAGGGCGGCTTGATCTCGATCGGTTGCATACCCAGTACGTCTCCATTCTTCCACTCACTTGCCTCCCAGACTTACCTTGTCCCGCAGTCATCCTCTAAGCGCCAAAGGACTCGATAAAATAGACTGGTTGCGGTGGGCGCCGCGACACACCCATATCCTCGGAAATACTCGTTTAATAGCTTCGGTGGTCTTCTCTTACCTGGTATCCAAATGTGTATTCGCTTTCCTCGTCTGCGCTGTTCATCCACTTCGCTCGGATGTGCGTGATGAGGATGAGACGCGCGAGACCTCGCGCTATACCCGGATCCTCTCAATCTTCGGACTGGCGTTGCGTATCCCCGTGCCATAGCTAGCTATGCGCCCGAAGTGCTAGTCATATGCTCTAGGATACACACATGCCCTTTTCAATCCACTCCGCTTTGTGGACTCCGCCGTTGCTCGTCACCGTGAGTCCCCGCCGTCCCATGGAAGACTTGTGCTCCACATGGGCCAAACTGCGACTCTGCGAGACGTCACGGAACCCACGGCGGCGTACGAATGTCGCCGGGGAATAACAATTGACACGAACCGTCATCACCGACGTCCCTCCACGGCCTCCGCGTCCTCGACTCTCGATCGTACTTCCTTCTTGACCGCATACCATATGCGGCCATTTCGTGCCCCGATTCGGAAGCGAAGCGTCTCCGGGAGGTGAGTATGTATTCAGGAACGTCGATTCGTTGAAGTCCCGCAGCGCCACTGCCTCCCGTGCTGTCGCGCTTCTTGTACGTGGATCTGCATCGAGCGATGTTATCGGACACCCTCGCGTGCTCCTGCGGGGTGATGTTCGGTTCCCAGCCTGCAGACATCTCAGCTTCGAGGTTGACGTGCTCTGAGCTCCAGGCACCGGCGAGTACAGGGCCCGGTGCTGTGGCTCTTCAAGCTCAGGCTCCTGAGTGCGGTCGAGAAAGCAAAGTACAGTACTTAGGTGCCGGAGCTGCCAAAGCCAAGGCTGAGCCCAACCTCGCCCTGGCCGCACGTGTCGAGGGATCCGGAGTACGCAGGACTGGCCAGCCAGCTCGCCTCCGCGCGCACCGTAACTACCCAACCTGCAGGGGGTGCCGCATACTGGGGTATGATTCGTGCATGTACTATACTCTTGTATGCTGATGAGGTGCACAGCGCATTCGAGTCGACGATCACGGTTCGGACCGAGGCTCGGGACGGACTTGTGCGGTCCTCTCTACATTATCAAGCAAACCTACTGCGGACGACATACGCGAGCGTTGTGCACAAGTCATCCGGCGGAAAGAGTAAGTCAGCAACGGAGGGAGGTCATGGCACCATATGATGCGTACAATCTTGAGGCAGCAGAGATACATAGAGACACGGGCGTTTAGAACATGTACACGGCTACAGCCTTCGAGCGGCGTCACCGGTAGGCGATAGCTGTTAACATGCACAAGCGGAGTAATCAGCCACTCGTCGGCCAGAACACAGGTACTGTAATGTACTTACGAGATACCGACGAGCGACTTGCGGAGGGGGCGATACAAGGTTGCAGCATTCGCAGATTTGAGCACGGGGGTGGCAGTCGGCACCGCTGCGGCGCGAAGGATTGGGTTCGGAGGATGTGTCGGGCTGGCTTACGTTGTGTACGATAGACACGCACAGCACGGTGAGAGTCTCTTCAGGCAGAGATTGTCTCAGTTACAGCTCGACGAGCGCTGTGACTGCTGTCGGCCGCCAGAACGATGGAGATCTAGCGGGGGTCGATGACGTTCTAGACACGCATAGGAGGAGCGGTGTCCTGAAAAGGCGAGGAGACTGCCAAAAGAGGAGGAGGGCCATCGGCGGAGGATCGGGATTATCGGATGCCGGTGGCACTGGGAGACGGCAGATTCGCTGTGTCGAATGCGCCCATGGGCTGACTACGCCTCCCGCTCTTCTTGCAGTGGCCCCGCTGCGAGCGGCACATCCGGCTGCTGTTCAGTAATTTTATACATATACCCCGCTCTTCGTCCCCGTGCCCACCGTCCACCGTCCTCTCCCTCGCACTCGCACTCCGAGCACCGTAAGATCACGCATGGCGGACAAAGCACCAGATTCCCGCCTCTCGTCCGCTACGCCCACTATACATGACGAGCCTGGCATCGCCAGTCCAGTAGACGCCTCAGAGCCCAATTCCTCCGAGAACCTCAAGGCGCGCACACAGAAGAAGGACAAGAACGCCCGCAATGAAGAGGATGGCGATAACCGCTCATTGGCGGAGGACCCTCTCGTTGTGGACTGGGAGGGCCCGGACGATCCTCAGAACCCAAGAAAGTACGTTCATCGTGCATCTTCGGAGGCTCCTTGGCACTCTCTTGGCAGATTCGGTCAGCCAGGCCCTTTTGAGTGCTGCATGCTAAAGCCTCTGCTTCCTGTCAGTTGGTCATTCAAGAAGAAATGGGCGGCCACTGCGATCGTCTCCGCATTCACCTTCATAAGCCCAGTCTCGTCTTCTATGATGGCCCCCGCGAGCGAGCAGATCGCAGGCGAATTCGGCATCACCAACAGCTCCGTGATTGCTCTCCTCACCTCCGTCTTCGTCGCAGCATACGGTATGTCCTCCTTATTCTCCCCCTATATGATATGAAGAGGTATTGATGGCATGTTTCTGCAGCATTCGGACCATTAATTCTTGGCCCGCTCAGCGAGCTTTATGGCCGCTCACGGGTACTCCAATTGGCCAATATGTGGTATCTCGGTACGTCCCCTAGTTCCCTGGCACTACTTCACTTCTCTAACCGACCGGCGTGCATTCCCCTAGCATGGAACCTGGGTTGCGCATTCGCTCAAAACGAAGGCCAACTGATTGCCTTCCGCTTCCTCGCCGGTTTGGGAGGTAGTGCGCCATTATCAGTGAGTACTTCGCGGCACATTGCACCCGCGTACAGACGGCATTGCTGATTGCTGCGTCTGCTAACAGATAGGTGGTGGTGTACTCGGCGACCTCTTCCGGCCGGAGGAAAGAGGGCAAGCGATAGCTCTCTACTCATTAGCGCCTCTGCTGGGTCCTGTGATTGGACCAACATGCGGCGCGTGGATTGCGCAGAGGTCGACGTGGCGCTGGGTAGTAAGTACTGTCCGGCCATGTCCAAAGCTCCAGTCACTCACCACAGCGTTACAGTTCTGGTCGACCACCATCGTAGACGGCTTCATCCAAGTCATGGGGCTGTTCTTCTTAAAAGAGAGTGCGTATCTTTTGTGCATATGGCGTCTCACGGACTTGACCCATCACTCACATGTAACCCTTCAGCGTATGCCCCCATCTTGCTAGAGCGCAAAGCCATCAGGATACGCAAGAGCATGGACCCCGAGAAGGCTCAGACCCGCGAGGTCCGCACCGTATTTGACGGTGCTGACAGACAGTACGTAATCTACCCCGTGGCCAAAGATTCATACCTGACCTTTGTCGCAGCTGGAAGAACATTGTCAAGAAGGCGCTCATCCGTCCGTTCGTACTCTTCTATCACGAACCCATTGTCCAGCTACTCGGAATCTACATGGCCTTCGTGTACGGGACCCTCTATCGTGCGTATCCTCCATTTCCTTGCCCTTGCCTTTGCGCTGAATATGAGCTGTACAGTCTTCCTGACGACCATCCCCTCGATATTCGAGGGCACGTACCGCGAACCGGTCGGAATCGCCGGCCTCAACTACTTCGCGCTGGGCGTCGGCCTCACGGGCGCGTCGCAGATCAACGCGCGCATGCTCGACAGGATATACAAGTACTTCCAGGACAAGAATGATGGAGTCGGCAAGCCCGAATACCGGCTACGTGCGTTCCCGTTCTCCTTCACTTCCGGTCGCGCTCTCTCTGACATTCGACGCAGCGCCGATGATTCCAGGGGCTATCCTGTTGCCGGCCGGACTATTCATCACGGGCTGGACAGCGCGGCCCGACGTGCATTGGATCGCACCCGACATCGGGATCGCGCTCGTCGGCGCTGGCACCATCCTCAACTTCCAGTCTATCCAAACATACGTCATCGACGCGTTCACGCTTCATGCTGCTTCAGGTACGCCGCTTTCTCTGCTCGGGGTCGGCAGGCATATGCTCACGCTATTGCGCTATGTAGCTCTCGCTGCGGTGACGTTCTTCCGCTCATTAGCAGGGTTCGGCTTCCCGCTATTCGCGCCCGCGATGTACAACGCGCTCGGGTACGGCAAAGGTGACACGATCCTCGCGTGCGTCGCGATCGTAGTCGGTGTTCCTGCGTACGTCTCCCTTCTCCTTCGCAGTATCATGCGTGTGCTGACGAGTCGCTGTGTAGACCGTTCCTCTTCTGGTTCTACGGCGAGCGGATACGCAACGCGAGCAAGTACGCGAGGCGATAAAAACGCTGCTCCCCGTCCCGACCGCCTATTTACCCGCATATCTGACCACGTTCCGCACACTTCGTCGTATTGCTTTCTGCTGACGCATCTCTCGCGCATTCTCCTCGCCGACGACACATTGTTTACGTCGCTCCATCTCACACGCCTTATCACGCATACACGACTACGCATCCCCATAGACCATGCTTTTGGGTAAACGGACGACGGTCCCGCCGCATTGGCATTACCATAGACAGCTCCTAATAGCATATCCCGCGATGTCACGACATATCCAGATACCGTTCGGGCATGCATAGCGCAGTCCTGCGCACTCGCTCTCCAATAGCCGTGTAAGCCTGTCACCTCTGGCGACGTCCCGACACTTCTACATCGAGCGCGTGCTGTTCCCGCTAGGATCCACAAGCCCAAGGAAGCCGTACGACCACAGCTGGATCGCGTCCGACTCGGTGCCCGACGGCGACAGGCTCGCGAGGTCCGCGACGCCGAACGTGCCCGTCGCGTTGTCGAAGCTGTACGACCACACCTCCGAATATATCTCTGCTCGGATCCGCCCGCGGTGACGGTCAGCGCGCAGGAATGGGGAGGTAGAAAGAGGATGACGACCGCACCGTCCTCGGCACCCCGGATGGCCGTCCACAAGCGCGCCTGCGCGTCGCGCACGGACTGGACGAAGGTCTCGTCGGCGCACCACTCGGGTGCGGGCGACGGCGCGGGGTTCACGTCCACGCTGCTAGTCGCGTTGGAGGAGCAGAAGCCGAGCTGGCGCGCGAGGCCGCTGGCCATGAGGCCCTGCTGGAATGACCTGCATCATTTGTTCCGGGCGTAAGCCTGAGAGACGGGGAAAGGGCGGGAAAGAGGAGAATGGAGGAGAGGGGACGTGCCAGACAACGGTACCGTGGTACGCGGCGCGATCGAGTGTGTCGATGAGCGTCGTGTTCGAGGCGTACGCAGGGTTCGCGACGACCATGCCGACGTTCGTCAGCAGTCCTGCAATCCAAAAAGAAAAGAAAAAAAAACCGTCAGTCTCTCAGAACGCTCCGGAGCGAGCCAAGTCCGGACGCACCTCTCGGATACGGCTTCAGCGCATCCACGACGTGTCGCAAGAACTCGCGCGACACGTTCGCCCCGTACACCAGATTGAACCCCATGTCCGAGTTGAGCACCTCCACGGGCGACCCGTCCGCCTTCAGCGACAGCGCGTAGAACGACACGTTCCCCGCCCCACCCCCATTTCCACTCGCGTTCGAAGCGCCCTCCTCCAGCAGACTCTCGCTCAAGTTCGCCGCGTGCACGAAGTTCTCCAATCGCGCTTCCGCCTCCGCGCCAACCGTAACTTCGAACAGCTTCGGAGCCTCCGCCTCCCACACCCGCGCGACATCGGCGACCGCGCTCGCGTTCAGGCCCGTGAAGCCCAGAACCCCAGCCTCGAGGAGCGCTTGTGTGGCGCGGAGGGACGCGGGAACGAGCGCGCTGTTGACGTCGAACGGGTAGAAGCCGAACCCGAGCCCCTCGTTGCTGTCGCGCCAGTTCCCGACGGGCTGGCCGGGGCGCAAGCCGATCAGGTTGGACACGTTCGGGGATTGCGCAAATGGCGTCGCGCGTCCCAGGTTGTAAAAAATCGTCCTGACAGGATGGAGATGTGAGCGCGACGCGCCGAAACGCGGGTATCAGGGAGAATAGAGAACGGGGACTGGGGCATACCGGTTCAGGATCTCGGCGTACGTGCCGTTTTGAAGGGTCGCATTTAGACCGAGGAAATGGTTCCCACGCCCATTGCCTTGAGCCAGGTCGAGGAAATAGTGGCTCATTGCTGGGAGGAGCAGCAGATCTGGGACGTGTTCAAGTTGAGCATCCTCACATCCGGTAATCGCTGTGACATACCTGTATCAATCATCTACGTACGCGTGAGCAGACATTTCTGGCGAAATGCATATTCAAGATACCTTATAGTCATAGAAAGGCTCGTTCCCGAGATCGCTTCTGTTATTCTGCATGTTCACCTGACGGGAGGGCCCAGTCAGTAGATACTCGGATGCGATTCAATCCTGGGACCAACAAAGGAAGCATAGTCTCCTGTCCCCTCCGATCAGTGAACGCAGAGTGTAGCTCCAGACATAGTTGCGCTTACCGATAGTCTCCTCATGGCACAATGCCCCGGTAGAGTTAGTGCGTTCGATGACTGCACCTAGAGCAGACTCGATCGCCTCGGATGTTAGGGTAGGCATTAGCAGACGGAGGGCGATGAGCGAGTCGCGGCCAAAGTACTATCTCGCCTCCGTCAATGGCTGTCACCCTGGCGACCCGTATGGGTAAGCACTCACAGTCAGGAAACGCCATCCTCCAGCCGTGAACTTGTCCGCGTAGGTGAGAAAGGAGACCTGGCAAGAAGC
The DNA here is from genome assembly GCA_022385805.1 of Pilatotrama ljubarskyi. Classification (NCBI taxonomy): domain Eukaryota; kingdom Fungi; phylum Basidiomycota; class Agaricomycetes; order Polyporales; family Polyporaceae; genus Pilatotrama; species Pilatotrama ljubarskyi. The sequence continues at coordinate 92,891 of MU277727.1, read as the reverse complement.
TGCTCAGCCAAGCGGTCTCGCCGCATTTCATGCACTTCACCGTCCTACCTGCTTGGCCGCGTCACTGACCCCGCTCGCCAAGCCCTTCAGCGCGGTCTGCAACGCCTGCGACCCGTTGGTGCTCTCAGGCAAGAACAACCGCTGCGTATCCAATCCCGGCAGGCTCGTCTCGTTGGTCACTACTGCCACCCTGACCGTCGCGCCCTGCTCTCCACCGGCCGGCACGATGATATCCACAGTAGGCGGTGTCCACGTTCCATTGTTCCCCGGGGTGACTGCAAGGCGCGCAGAGCTGCCTGAGGGCACGGTAAGGAAGAGGTCGGCACCCTTGTGAGTAGAGGACTCCGGGGACGTCGTGTTTATCCAGCGGCGGTGCAGCCGGAGCGAGGTGTCGTTGTACGATGCGAGGGTGTAGTTGAATATTTCATGCATGACACCGTTGCCCTCGACATAATCTGCAGCAAGTTCCAGTCAGTATGGTGACAGCTCATACTAGACACGGAGCTGAAGGACCCTCAAAACGTACCGCGCATAGCACGGACGGCGCCGATGATGGTGACGCCGAGTGTCGCGTTCCGGTCGAAGGCCAAGTCTGCTTGCACGCCGACATTGAAGTAATCAGCCGTCGCGCTCCTGAACGAACCCTCCACCAGCGTCACGTTCAAAGCCGACGTCGAGGTGGGATTCGATGAGTCATTCTTCGGCAAGAAGTATGTGAGTGCGCCAGAGTTGCCCGCAGGAAGCGCGACGACGAGCCTTCGCGCCGCGCTCGTGCTGTTCGCGCTGGTGAGCAGGAGCTGCGCGCTCGTCAAGTTGTCGCGCAGGAAGTAGTTGTCGTTGCCGCCCGAGACGACCTTGAACGCCAGGGTCGCGTTCTGCTCTCCAACGATCTGCGCCGCTGCCCCTAGTGCGCATACGTAGACGATCGAGAGGGCTCCTAAGTTTTGCAGTAGACGCATTCTGCTCGGTGAACACGTTGAATGCCACGGTTTTGAGGGGCGATATTCAGGTCCATGAAGGCGAGCGCAACGTGGACCTGAAGTACCTTGCGCGAGCACACCCCTAGCGTCATACCTAGGTCAGCTGGTCTGCGCTGACGGGTGCACGAGGAGAATAGGAGGCATGCGACATATTTTCACAACGTCTTGACTGTCTGGTGACGGGAGAGCGTCGGAGGCTTTCGCGTAGCCGTCCATGTCGGTGAGGTAGGAGGTACGAGGGGTTATTAGATTGGCAAGGGTGACCATGTAGTCTTACGCGACTGTCGACGCAGGTACTTACGAACCAATCTGAGGCCATTGAAGCTGATGGTGGCAAGTCTCCTGCAACAAACTGCAGGCATGACAGAAGATCAAGTCACAGGAAAACCTACGGGTCGGATCGTACTCAACTTGAGCACTCTATGCAAGATAGTGGCTCACTAAGGAATACCTGGTTCTTGCATCGTGTAGCGTCCTTAAAGTATTACATTACCTCCATAGCATACGTACATACCAAACCAGGGAAGCTGATAGTACAAGGCGCACTCAAGCACTCGCGACACCAACTGCAGCAGCGGTAGCAGCGGCGACCGGCGAGGATTCGAGCACCTTCTCAGTGACAGCGGATGCAGCTTCAGCGACCTTCTCAGCCGCGGCCGAGGCTGCAGCGACAGTCACAGCAGCTGCGCTAGACGACGCCTCGGCTGGGGGGCTGTGCGACGTCTTCGCCTTCTTCTTCTTCTTGAGCATAGCTAAACCTCCGTTTAGCAAATGCCGGCTTATCAGAGTTAGGGCTCACGTACCGACTGAGACGGCGCTCTTGACGTTCTCGACAATGTCCCTGCTCTGCTCGATGTACTCGGTATCCTCCAGACGATGCTTCTTCCCCGCGAGGGGATCGGAGGACGAGCTGCCTGGCGCCATGCCCAACTTCTTCTCCAAAGCCTCCAGCTTGGCCCTCTGCGCCTCCTGCTGCGCCTTCTTGCGCAGGGGCTCAGTCTCGATGTACTCGGCTAACCTGCAGAGCCGCTAAAGTCAGAAACTACAACTTGACGGACAACGAAATTGACGTACTTCTTGGCCTCCTTGATAGTACTCAGCCGCCGACCACTGAGATCCCTGCACGAGTCGTTGTTACTCGTCTTCTGACTGCTCATACGCCCTCCGGCGGCACGCAGCTGCGATCCGAAACCACCCTTGCCACCCCGCAACCTCGGGACGAGGCGCAAAGAGATGAGACCGTTGTCGAACAAGCCATCCCCAAGGAGAGATGATAAAGGGGTATATGGCTCCGGGATGGGACCGGTGGTGGGCGAAAGTACGAGGTCAGCGGCTTGAGAGTGGAGGGGAAGAGAGGGATAGCGCTCTGCTAGGACCTCGTAGAGATCGGCGAAGGAGGTCTCGGAGGGCACAGAGAGTGCCAAAGTGGGAAAGGGAGAGAAAGTCGAGATGAGCACTGAAGTCGACATGGTGTTCACGAATGCACAGACGGGAGAAGTCGAGGAGAACGGCGTCGGCGTCGTCGTGGATGATGAGCAAGACAGTGAAGTCGGCGGGAGGACGCTGTGGATCGCGCCTCGGAGGCCGCCGAACCACCCAAATACGGCCAAATAGAGCTGCCACGTGCTGCGGGGTAATAGACGCTGGCACGCAGTGGACCGACGTCAACGATCGCTGCTGCAACTCTCGCAGACTCGCACGTCTCCGTCTCGCTCCCACATTCGCCACGACAACGAGCTCACTATATTTGAACGCTCAGGTTCATTATTTTGCTGGAAAGTGAGGAGGGCTGCTGTCGAGTGAATCTGCGAAGGATGTCAACTCACTTTGTTGGCATTCACTGACGCGTCTTAGCAGAATACATGGCGCCCATATCCTTCTACCGCGGCATCTCGCCCACGCTACAGTGGCCTGTCAGGTTCTGTCTCTATAATGCCGCGGCGGCCTATATTCTCTCTGTCATTACCGGAAACGTCTCGCAAGTAGACAGAGTATGGACGTTCTTGCCGACCATATACACGGCCTACTACGCGCTGCTCCCGCTCTGGCCAAGCAAGCCTCGGCTTTTCTTCTGGCCATATGTGCCAGAGACTGTACATCCGGACCTGGTACAGAAATACAGCCCTAGGGCATTGCTGATGTTCGGTCTGGTGGTGAGTACTCGCGCTTCACCATCCCATTCGTCCATAACTGAGCTCGCGTCCTAGTTCATTTGGATGTGTCGGTAAGTGGCGCAGGAGAGCACCATACAGCCATCGTACTAATGATCCTCTCAGGCTCTCATACAACACGTGGAGACGCGGTCTGTTCAATCTGTAAGTGTCTTTCATCTTTCGTGACGTTCGCCTCTTTAGACCTATTCTCATATAGGAACGACGAGGACTACCGATGGGCAATCCTCCGTAAGAAAGTCCCTACGTGGTTATTCCAGGTGATCAACCTCACTTTCATTGGTACGTCGCTCTCGCGCACCGACTGCTCCCCAACTTACCCAGTGGTGACAGCATTCATCCAAAACGTAATCCTGTTCCTGCTCGGCCTCCCGACCGAGGTCGCTGCAGTCCAGCAGCCGAGCAAGCTCAGCACGTCTGACTACATCCTCGCGACCCTAGCGCTCATTGACATCGCGGTCGAGTTCGTTGCCGACAACCAGCAGTACTCGTTCCAGACGTACAAGCGCACCGGCGTGCACGAGCAAAACGAGTGGCCCGGTGCGCGCATCAAGTGGACGCCCGCCGACGCCAAGCGCGGTTTTGTCACCCGTGGTCTCTGGGCGTGGTCGCGCCATCCGAACTTCTTCTGCGAGCAGAGCTTCTGGGTAAGCTTTTTGAGAGTGCCCTTCGTTCGCGATAGTATCCAACGACATCCTTGTTCCACAGGCAATCATCAACCTCTTCCCCTTAGTTGCACCTGAGTCCGCCTACCTCTCGCCCAGGAGCGTCACCTCTCTCTGGCCGCTCCTGCCTTCGCTCGTACTCTGCACCCTCTTCTTCTCGTCGACGCTCTTCACGGAGAGCATCTCCCTGTCCAAGTACCCCGAGGGCTACCGCGCCTACCAGAAGCGCGTCGCGATGTTCGTCCCGTTCCTCACACCGGTCTGGGGTCTCCTGCTCCGCCTGCAGGGTAAGAAGGAGGAGGTCGACCGTTTAGTATATGGGCAGGACGTTGCGGACGTTGCGGGGAAGAAGACCCAGTGATCGTCTGTTTCGTTTATCGTTTTCTTGGACTGACTCGTGTATCCCCACTCCTGTCGGATTGTGAGCTTTGTGTATATCTGGTTGTCGCAATGTAGCCTGTCTGCTTGGATCATAGCAGTGCGTTCTGACAAGAAATATGTGATTGGCGTTGCTCACGACCACTGGGAACTAGAGACGCTCGGTCACCTTGGCTGATATCGCGTACAATTGTGGTAGAGATGCATGCTTTGAGTAAACATACAGACAACATCGTTGCAATCGTGACTATAGATGCCGGTCAGCCCTGTTTAACCCGAGCGAAACATTCCCAGAAGAGTGCGAGCTAGCACAGGAATTGACCATTTGGATGCAGCACGACCTTGCCGGCCGCTCGTCTGTACTGTCGGAGAGTCCCTCTCGTTCGCGGGGTCGCCGTCAGCCAATCCACCTGCCTGCGAAGCCAGGGTCGACGCTGAAGAGCGCATGTCCACATGCTGCCTCTCTGAGGCCGCCGCCGCCGCCGTCGTCGCTGTGGGCCCGTTCTCTGCCAGGGCTTCACCCCCATTGATATCCGCGAAGTCGAGCATGACGCTATACGTCCTCTCGACGGGTCCCCTCGCGGGCTCGAATCCTCTTCGCGCCTCGACGGCGATCCGCACCTCCCTTCCTGGCGCGCCGAATGCTGCAGCGAACCTCTGGTTATCTCCTTCCCGCCCCTTGCCTTTCGTCCGCATGTGCACTTTGCCGCATGGGGCGCGGGCAGCCTCAGATGCGAGCGGCTCGCCGTACGACTGTGTGTACCCGGGTTTGGCGACCAAAGCGATGCGTGCGTCGATCCAGAAGCTGTTGATCGCCGCCGACTCTTGTGGTGTGCCACGCAGCTCGGAGCACGCGCAGCCTACGCCGATGCGGAGGGTGATAATCTCCTTTCGCACCGAGTCGAACAACTGCGCAGAGGAGACAGCGTGCTCGAGCTTCCCCCAGTTCACTTCGTACGGGACGCTGAACAGCAGACCGTCCTCGCATGGCGGCCGGACGCTTATCCAGTGCCGAGCCTCCATCCGGTTGAGAGCCCATTGCGGGACGTGGAAGGTGTACACGATCCCCGCCGTGGCATGCTCCTCTGCGCCCCCTTTGAAGGGAGCCTGACCGAGGTGAAGCGTCGCGTAGTCGTGGCGGATGTAGAGTTCCTTCAGCGGGAAGCTGGCGAACGGGATGACGTGTTCCTTTAACGTGCCATCCTTGTCCTTGTACTTGGTCGTCCTCGGAATCTTGGGGTACAGAGCTGCGCGGTAGTAGTGCCGCTTGCCCGCTCTCGCATCGCCGATGTACTCGCCGACAGCGTACTGGTGCGACGAGGCCTGCGTCGGGCGGAGCAGAAGGACGATAATGGACAGCTCTTTATCGGTGCACCCGAGGACCGCTGCGTGTACAGGTCGTGTAGCCGGGGTCTCGGCCAACGTGCCGTCGTCACTCGCCACCCCCGTAGGATGTGACTTTGCAGTGTCCACGAAGTCGGTTGAGAAAGGCAGTTGAGCGAGCATCCCATAGCTCGTGAGGGTGTACTGCGGGACCCTGCCCTTGACACCGTACTTGGACTGGAGGTCGGGCACAGACAACACCTTGATCCCAGCGGAGAAGGCGAACTCTGCCGGAGAGGGAGCAAGCAGAACCTCGAGCCTAGCCTGCCTTTCCAGCGCTTCATCATCATCTCCTAATTTGTCTTCATCCGCCGGAGGCTCGTTCCGCATCTCCTCAACAGCCTCCAGGAAGTTTGGATGTATGCGACCCCACGCGAAGATGCTCTGGTCGGGGATACGCTGCAGGATCTCCTCCTGCAGGCGCATGAACGCTCGCGGACCCTCCCCGTAGATGGTCGGCATGTTGATACCGAAGATGCCCATGAGCGAGTACGCCCGGTCTTCGACTCGGGTCGTCTTGCGGTGCGCAGCCCACGACATGCGCTCGGCGACGCTCACGCCTTCGATCCAGTCAACACGGTCGCGGGTGAGCACCTCGGGCTTTATACCCGACACTTGAGACAGAGCGGGGGCGAGGGAGTGTTTCGACCCCAGCGTATGCCATGTCTTGGACAGGAAGATCACGCACCCGGGGGCAAGCAACTCCTGCAACGTCCAGCCACGTGTATGCCAGACGCCACGCCTGAAGGCAGAGCCCTCCACGCTGGGATCCTCGTCATCCCCCACGTCGTGCAGGTACACGTAGCATACCTGCGCGTCGGAATACCAAGCGAACATCGAGTTGATCGCTTCGGACAGCTCCGCGCTGCTGTGCTGGTCGATGCAGCAAGTATCGAGCCAGAGCCACTCGTGGCCCGCGCGGGCTGCCATGCGGCAGCAATCCTGTATTTTACGAGACAGGAGAGGGAGTGGGTCCTCGCCAGACTCCTTGCACCGTACTAGGATAGCGCGGACCTCGTGGAATGTCTGCTCCTTGGGCTCTTGCTGCCAGACATGGGAGATGATAGCGTATCGGAGGCCTTGTGAGCTGGCGAACTGTCGCAGCTCTGCCGTCCGAGTGTTCAGCAGCCACATTGCGGAAGGATCCTAGGAGCTGCAGTATGTCGATGTGATATGGGAGTCAGTCTACGGTTGGTTTCACGGCACGAGGTCTGTAAGCAGGTTAGTGAGTGTTCCAGCTTAGAAGTCGTTGTCTCATCTGCTTGTAGCCGTACCTTTGCGACTAGATTCGCGGTGTCTGGTGCATCCGCAGGCAATTTGGTCGAGTTCGAGGTGGACTGATTGACCAGTTCGATGCAAGGACGGAACGTCTACGAGGGGCCTCGAGGTACTTGGCTGAGCTTGAAACTGCCAATACTCCGAGACTTCTTGCACTGGTCTGGACGCATGGCATGAGTGAACTCGTGTGAGAGAACATAAGACATGAGGCGACATGGGAATAGCTGTCTTCAAGCACGACCTCGTGTAGGGACTCGCTAACGGATTGTGTGGCACAGTGGGCTTCTGTTTGGTCGACGGCATTGACGAGGCACCAAAGCGCAAGTCAGGGCTGCCTGCAATACGGGAGAGGCGTCCCAAGGGCTTCATCAGAGTAGTTTACGCGGATACAGTGGTGTAGGTTCGTACCACCTGTCCATTACTTTTTCTGGCCAAAATCGGAATGCCTCCGTGAAGGTCATCCAGCGCGGCACTTGTTGTCTCGAGAGAAAAATAAACCCGTGCGCACATGAGCACTGAACAGACATCCACGGATGTTTACAAGCGCTGATAGCCATCCGAAATTCCGGACATTTTGGCATGATGACAATGACCGTACGGAGGAACGCGAGCGCGTCGTGCTTGTCGAGGCCACAGGCGCCTGCATGCAACAGACGCCCATGAGCAAAGGGAAGATCTGGGAGGGGGTCGTGGGAAGATCACCCTCGTATGTGATATCGCGGTGTGAAGAGAGGAGGAGGAGGTCGTCCGCCACTCTCGTACTGCTTCTCTCGACCACGAATGGCAAGGACGGCCTCGCTCGCGCACTCCGACCAACAACGACATGCGTCCCTCACCGCACTATCGGAAGTCCATAAATTCCAGGCAGAGATGGCTCGAATGGCATCCCCAACTTTCCCCACTTCCTGGCTGATCCTGCGAGATGGACGCCCCCATCCCGTCCTCGAGCACTCAGTACTACTCTGAGCACGACCAGACAGTCTTCCAGGGCTGGTCTGTTACGTGCGCAGATGACAGCCATCAAACTTTCGAGTCGTGCGGCCATACCGCCTCGAGCCGGAGTGGCCACTCATACCCATACTACCGCACGGCAACGGACTGCGATGCTGAGCTATCCGGTAGCTAGTACGTCTTCTCGTCCTGCCCTCGTAATCTCAGCCTTACGGAATGCACTCAGCCTGGCGCAAGAGCCTACGGTCTTTGACTGCAACGCATATTCCACCCCGTACTCTATACCGCCAGCATCCGATGCCGCCGTTTACTACAACTCTACGAGTCTTGCGGCATCTGCCTCCCCTCAGTTCCCGCTCCTGGGCTATGCCCATGAGCAGTGGTACATGCATCCCCCCTTCCCTCCGGAATCTTTCCCGAGTATCGGCACCTATACGCCTCTGTACCAGCAAGTTGCTCATCCTGCTACCACCCGTTCGCCTTGTGCTGCCACACAGTCGACTTCCGACTCATCCTCCCTTGCTGGCGCACTTTCCGTAGGAAAGAGCGTGCCATGGACTATGCCGCAACCATCCACGCACCTCCCTCACGAAATGCCCACGCCGGCCACCCAGCCCTCACCACACACCGTGCACACCCCTGCCCATACGCCTCTCGTTACGCGCAATGAGTCTCAGGGCAGCCCCTTATGGAGCCCGAGCAGCCCGGACAGCCTTCACTCCGCATCGTCCCCTTCCTCGCGCCACTCTTCCGAGTCTCCTCAGTTTTGCCGAGCGGCGAGGATAGTAGTCTCTACTACCCCGCGGCGCAATGCTGCCGTAGCTTCCTCCGCTTCCCGTCATGCCGCTACGTCTCTCGCGGACAAGTACAGGTGCCCATACTGCGATCACGTCCAGCAGAACAAGCTCAGCGGGCAGCTCAAGCGACACATCGCGACACACACACGCCCCACGGATGCGGCCGAACAGCCATGGGTATGCTGCGGCGTGCCGCTGATCGAGGCGCAACAGCGCGGCATTCCGGCGGAACTCCTGCTGAAAGAGCCGGTCGAATACGAGGGGATCTTCTTCGTAGGCGGGTGTTGGAAGACGTTCAGCAGACGAGATGCGTTGGGGAGGCACTTGCGGAGGAATGCCGGAAGATGCTATGGCGATTCGCTTGCGTCTTACTTACCGGGTAATAAGAAGGAGCAAGGCCAGTGACTTGGACTACCGTCTACGTGATTATGTGTATTTCTACTCACCAACGGACCATCTATCAATCGTATGCGTGTACGAACTCTCGGAAAAGCCTCAGACTGACCGAGTATCCCAGGTGAGCCTGCGGATGTCCGGAAAAGGCCATTCCGATGCCAAATTGGGAAAACCAGCCTCAGTCGGATGTGCATCCTCTGGACAAAACCCTGATCTCTCAACCGATCCTGCACCCACACCTTGTTCTTCTACCACCATCTTCCGCTGCTGGTTAGCGCTTTAAATCCCCTGCTCTACTATCCCGATTTCATTTCTATCTCTACCTCTTGCACTATGTCTGCCCCCACCTGCACCATCGTCATCCATCCTCCTGCTGCTCCGACCCCCGCCTCTCCTATGCTCGGCTATACTACGCTCGGGGCTCTCTGCGAGAGCATCGAGGACACCCGCTCTCCGCAACTCTTTGGACTTAGCTCTCTTCTGTCTGCTCTGCAGGCTAAGATCACCATCCCGGCCGAACAGTTCCTCCGCCCTCCCGAGATGAAGCTCCCGGGCAGACGCAGAAAGATGCGAGTGGTCAAGCCCCGCGTCAACCCGCCCCGCGGCCGTCGCTTGCCGGATCCTTGGAGGGTCGTCTCTGACTCTACTGGCCGACTCGTCCTCGTGCCGATACAAAATCCTGAAGAAGTGGCCGCCTCCCCGGCTGCTCCAGCTGCTCCCTCTATCTCTCCGGCTGGTTCTCAGACCTCGCCCAAGCCTGTGGACAACCCTGGTCCCTTTAAGGGCCGCTTGACTGGTCTGGACGACCCTCGGCTGGTCCCATGGTTTGAATCTGCCGTTTACCTGGTCATGCTTATCCTGTACATGCAGTCTACTGTGATGACCCTTTTTTAAGCTATACAGGCCCCGCGCGCGCAGCTGAAGAACGTGGTTCCGGCTTCCTAGGTTGTCTGGTAAGGCCGACATTCGGGTGCAGGGCGTGGGGCGAGAGGAGTCATGAACCTCGCAGACCTCTCCGTTTTCTGTTCGTTTCTCGGCCATTTCCTCAGGCTCTGTGTCTTCTTAATTCCTCTCTATCCCGCTCGTCTAACAATGTTAAATCTTCAGTTTGAGCATCTATATAGCTTTTCACAGGAAACGTACTTCCAGGACGATTGGTCACTGTCCTCATCAATATCGCCCACGACCACGCTCAGGACCTCAGAGACTCATCGGCGAAGTTGGGGGAGGGACTTGATCCACCCGGGGAACCCGACTTCCCCCATCAACGGATTGTATGGCCTCGTTTCCCGTTGACTCTCCCATAAGCACCTCCCACTGGCCGATCCTCGCATGTTGAGTATTTGCACAAGCCATAGTACACAGCTCAGGACGAGTTCTACACTAGGTGAATGGGCTTCATTTCTTCGCATGTTGGGTACGGACTGTCCTAATGCATAGCTCAGGGCATACCGATGGCGAGACTCGATGAGAAGCGTCTTGCGGAGCGGGAAACCTGACGTCCAAGTTCGAGGTAGGCTTCTGAATCCTCCACAACGCGTTGCTCTTTAACGCATACGCGCCTTCAGGTACCCGGCACAGACCGCTGCGGCCCTTCCGCAACACGCCTGATACATAAATCGCCATCTGGCCAACCCCTCTGTAAGTGCCGGGATTGACTTCTCGAATACACCGTCGCTGATTTGGATGCATGTGTAGTTCGGACGGAACTTTCCTCAGGCTCGCTACCCCTCTTATGCTTGCCCAAGCTACCTGCTGTCGTGCTCGTAACCGCATCAGTTATGAATCTTGTGGTCATCTTTGAATATCCTCTGCCATCTCATCAAATCAAGACTAATGACACGGAGGAAGATCGGGATTAGATCCTTTTGCTTGCCGAAACATTCCACCGGACAGTGATCATCCCGGAGAGTTGTCGGACTGCTTATGAGGCACTCACACCGGACCCGAGGAAATTGAGCCTGAGCTGCCAGTGAGGACGGCGCATGAGAGAGGTCATGGCTTGATAGTCCAGGTCTACTGCGGGATCTGGCCGGGCCCCTGCCCTCATCTTCTTCAAGCTCAGCGCATCCGTGCATAGTCCGCGATGGGTGTCGAAGCTGAACTCCGGAGACCCTGGAGTCCGTGACCGCCCCGCGGCTCATCCGGGTCGGCTATGCGCTGGGCTTGCGCTAGCAGCTGACGTTGAGGCACAAAGGAGATAACGCCACCGGAACCGCGTGCATCTATTGATTAGGACTTGCAGAAGCTACACAAACTACGAACACGACCGCCGACCCTAAGTCGTACCTTCCGTCCGTAGGTTAGTGGGTAGCCACCGAGACGCGACAAGGCCCACTACGGTGATACCGCACAACACCCAATAAACAAGCGTACCCCCAGCCAAGTGGCGCTCTAGAGAGACGGAAAACAATGAGGACGCGAGGGAAGGCCCGATAGCGCGAACGGTTGATGCAGTGGTCTGCGCGAGGCCGTTCGTCAGCCCTAAGGCCTTTTGGTTTGGTGCGGCATCGCTGATGTAAATGAATATGCAGCCTATGACGCGCCGCAGTCAGCGCCCCGTTCAACCATCGGCGGAGACAACACTTACCCCAGGTCATGTATGACGCGGCATACGCGACGTACTGGAGGACGACCAGGGCCCAGGTCGCCACGCCGACCTCCCCGGCCCGCTTCGTCACGAAGCTGTTAAGCGGGAAGAGCGCGAAAATGACGATGTACATCGAGTAGGAGCAGATGTAGAGCTTCTTGGAGCCGAACTTGCGGTGCATATAGGGGAAGGTGAAGATCTGGATGAACCCGCCGACGAACCCGCCGACGCCTTGGATGACGCCGATCGTGAAGGGGTCGAAGCCGAGCCCGCCTAAGTCTATACTGGTGGAGTACATGAGCGGGACGAGTACGGCCGCCGCCTGGTCTATGAGAGCAACAAAGCCGTAATTGAGGATAGGGTATAGGACGCGTGGGACAAGGATAGAACGAAGGCCGACGAATTCTTGGTCTGTCGGCACAGTGGTGGCCTCGATCCTCGTCTTGGCTGTGCTATCAGCCTTGATGTCCTCATCGGGAAGGGAAGGATTCTGCGACGTGTCTGCGCGCGCCACCTCAGCGACGTCAGCCACAGATTTTTGCGTTGTGTTCGGTCTAGGCTGTAGTTTCTCTGTGTGGTCCGAAAGAAGATGCGCTGGCACATCTGCTCCTTTCCGCGGACGGGCTCTCGGTAAGGTCTGCAAGTCATGTAAGTCACGAGAACCTGCTGTGCCGTCATTGCTCACCTCCTTCAGGCCTAGCAGGGCCAAAGTAAATGCGCTGATAGAAATACACGCCGCAATGATGCAAGGCAAGAAGTACGGATACGTCGCCCAAAATACCGAGCCTCTGAATCCAGGCCAGCGGTCCGCCGGTCGCGCGAAGACGCCTCCGATGATGGGTCTGCCGGAACTCTCAGCAACGTACACCGGGACGACGGAGGGGCACTTGTACGGCACGTACCCAAGGGTTCCTCCCACAGCCCATATCATCGGCAAGAACGCAAATCCTCGCGCGCGGTTGGTGTGGTCCGTAATCTCAGCCATCATGCTCTTCGTGACGCCGATGTTCCCCTTCAGTGCGCCCTCGGCGCACCGGCTGAGGACGATTGCCCAGTACTGCCGCGACACGCCGAACCCGGTCATGGAGAGGGTAAGCCCCAGCAGACCGCCTAACAGGACAGGCTTGCGCCCTATGCGGTCGGAGGCGCGCCCCCACTGCAGGACGCAGATCGCTTCCACCGCGTAGAAGCACGATTCCTAGAGGGAGAGCGGGACGGTGAGCAGTGGCAGGCGGGATGCGGGAAGGGTGAGTCCGAGCTGAGACGCACTATGAGTCCAGCAAAGTAGCCAGTCTTACGTTCGTCGCCGCCCGTTACGCCCGTCTCACGCACGAGCTGGTTGACGAACGGATAAATGACAGTAGAGGTGATGGGCTCTGCGAGCTGCAGGTACAGCAAGATACAGAGCTGTAGTTTCGGAAGGGGGGTCTCCAGGGCCTGGGGCTCTATAGGGAGGTGGCAAGACGACGTTGAGGGCCGGTCACCGTCCGCAAACCCTCGGTGCGGGCTTTGCCCTCGTACGACGTCGGCGACGGGTACACACTCTATGTCGGATGGCATGGGGAAGGGAATAATGAGCCGTTCCCCAAGGTAAGCATCACTTACATAGGCCCTCGCCAGGGGCCAATACATACAGAGCATTTCTACGGTGCATCTCATGTACGTACACCGCTAGGCCGCCCTGCAACCAATTGGGCTCAGCCACATTTGCCGTATGTCCTTCTCGAACACGGGAAACACTCACGTTCGCCACCTGATGGCCTCATTCCGCGATAAACCGCGCCTTGGGAAACCGAGCTCGCGCACCACTGAGGATGAAATTTGCACGTCGGCACTCAATTGCTACGTAACAAATACCGTCTCTGGCCGGAGGAGGATCGAGCGGCTGCGCATGAGAGCCCGGGCCTGCTACGGTCCTCATGATCATCGTCCCTGGAACTGGCGCCCACGGTGTGAACGCCGATCTCGAAGACTCAGCTGACAAGTATGGGAACCGACTTGCTTTAAGCCAAATCCTCGGGGCTGGGCGAAAATTGAAGGTCGAGCTTGAGGAAACGTCTGCACTCCTTCAGGATGACAGTCGCAGTACACAACGGTAGTCCCATTCCACATTAGATCGTCGCTAACTCTAAAACACCATGGATCCAACGTGCACCCTGCCGGTGCTTTTGGGTATGCTCTGCACGAGATGACGAAGCCAATTAAGACTGGCGGTCGGGGCGCAGCGACCGGACAACCTTGCCTGTGGACACATGATGAGGATAGAGCCGCAATGCATGGTAATCCTCGAAACTTACCAGCTCTCCAGATCTCCTGCTCGTCGATCTCCTTGAGCTCCTTCGCAAGATCCTCGCGGTAAGTCGAGCGGCCGTTGAACTCCAAGCTGCGGCGCGTCTCCGTGCCGTTCTTGACACTCTCGTAAAGACGCTCGAAGACGGGCAAGTTGGTCTCCTCGAAGACCTTAGCCCAGTCAAGCGCACCGCGACGGGCAGTCGTGGAGCACGCGTTGTACATGTAATCCATACTGCAAGGCGGTCAGTCGACGAATCATACCACAGCGTTCAGTCATGCCATACGTACCCGTACTGGCCAATCAGAGGATAGAGCGACTGGGTAGCCTCCTCAACGGTCTCGTTGAACGCCTCCGACGGGGTGTGGCCGTTCTTGCGGAGAACCTTGTACTGAGCAAGGAAAAGGCCCTGAATGGCGCCCATCAGCTGTTCATGAAGGATTAGCAAATGACCTTCTGATAGGAACCGAGAGCAACTTACGACACCACGCTCGCCGTACAGGTCAGAGTACACCTCCTTCTCGAAGGTGGTCTCGTACATGTAGCCAGAACCGATGGCAACGCCGAGCGCAACAGCCTTCTCCTTGGCCTTGCCGGTGACATCCTGCCACACCGCAATGGAGGAGTTGATGCCGCGGCCCTCCTTGAAGAGCGTGCGGACGGTACGGCCAGAGCCCTTGGGCGCAACGAGGATAACGTCGACGTCAGGCGGGGGAATGACGTGGGTGTCGTCCTTGTACACAACCGAGAAGCCGTGCGAGAAGTAGAGAGTCTTGCCCTTGGTGATGAGGGGGGCAATCTTGGGCCACGTCTGCGACTGCGCGGCATCGGACAGGAGGTTCATGACGATCGTGCCGCGCTTGATGGCCTCCTCGATGGGGAAGAGGGTCTCACCGGGCACCCAGCCGTCCTCGATCGCCTGCTTCCAGCTCTCGCCGTTCTCCCGGACACCGACAATGACGTTCAGGCCGTTGTCGCGGGCGTTGAGGCCCTGGCCGTGACCCTGCGAACCGTAGCCGATGAGAGCGAGGGTGTCGTTCTTGAAGTAGTCCTGGAGCTTGGCGAGCGGCCAGTCGCTGCGCTCGTAAACGACTTCCTCGGTGCCAGCGAAGTTGAGGGTCTTCACGCCACGAGTCGCCTACGTCAGACGAAAACCAATGTCAGAACGAGTCACGTCTCAAGCGATCATGAACACGTCGGACACATACCATGACAGCGGTGCGGGGAGCAGCGCTGGCAGCGGCGGCATTGCGCGCCAGGATGGAGTACGCGGCGGCCTGCGCAGGCTTTGCGGAGACCTTTGCGGCGGCGCGGGGCGCACGGCGAGCAGCGCTACGAGCAGCACGGAGGGCGAAGGAGGACATGGTGGTTGGGAGAAACAGCGAAGTCGGTGACTCGGGATGGCGTTATAGCCCTTTTTTAGACGCCCGTCCCATATTGACTCGTATAGTGGGCGCTTGTGGGAGATCCTTCAGCACTTCCCTGCCGGCGGCCCCCTTCCCCGCAAGAAATCCGGAGTCTGCTTTGGCTGGCATTGCACCACCGCTCGTGCACGACTCGTTCAGAGAGCAGTTCAGACGCAACATGGGACGAGCAGTGCCCCTCAGCTAGCTGTAGGTCTCTCACGCTATGCCTGGAAGAAGTTTGAAAAGCTGCCGCGGAAGCAAATCTGGGGCGCATGTGAACAGTGGTATATGAATGGTACAGGAAACGCCTCCAGGGGCACTATCTTCTCGCTCATCCGCGTCATCGTCGGCTGGTATCACAAGAATGACCACACAGACATGGCGAGGGCGACTATGGCCAGAGTGGTGAAGGTTCTGTAGCTCATCCAAGGCGGAGCTGCCCCAGAAGTGCCACCACTTGTCGAGCTAGAACGAAGCGCGAACTCAGTTGTACGATAGAGGTTAGGAACTCCAGCGAATACTCACCTTGATGATGGCGGAGAGCTCGTCGCCGTTCCCCTCGTCGAGCTCGCACTTGATGAGGGGCTCGAGGTCGCGTTGCCGACCTTCGCATCTGGGTTGAATGCGCGCGTAGTATTTGACTGCAACGCCCATTGAATGCCGCCCATCACATGTGCCATGAAGAGAGGGTCCTGTAGCAACATGTCAGTGTGCGTTTGCGATTACGACGTCGATGACACACTAACATGCCAGGTCTCGTTCAGATGCCCGAGGCTCGTGTAGAAACTGCGCCCTGCCGTGCCGTTGCTGTCGACCCCCGCGCCGTGTTCCTGGAACCAAGCTACAAGAGATAGCTTCAGTGAATGCGAGCCTCTCGTACTGAGCATCATGTGGCACCTGTCGGGTGAGGGGAACCTTGGTTGTATTTTCTTGGTCCAGGATCTACTCGCTGTCGGCATGAGCCATTCAGACGTCTAGTGTTAGATGCAGTGACAAACCAGTGTAGCTTGATTCGTCCGCTGAGAGTATCACCACAGCACCTACGCTCCGAGGATCTGACTTGAAGTTGTACCTGCAGAGAATTGTTAGAAGTATTCCGTCAAGACCTCATCCAATTGGCCTACATTTCATCGCGCACAGACCATGCCTTGGGGAGCATGCTCGTACTCGGGTGGGATGGCCCGATCACATCCACAGTCTATTGTGCAGTATGACCTTCAGTTCTGCTTTACGCACCAGACGTACCCTATGCTCACCGCATTCTGTAGCTCAGGATGGTAGTCGAAGGCGGCACCTCAACATAGATCATTGTTTCAGCCCATACCCACCAGGGCCCCCAAGTCAACAAACACCTCTCACCTAAGTCTCTCTGAAAGAAGGTAGTGTTGCGCAAGCAATCAGAAGCTGAATGAATGCCAATGAAGTTCCCTCCGAGGTTCAAGTATTTCTGAAACGCTGCTTTCCCCGCATCGTCCAGGACTACGCGCGCGCCGCTACACTTGAGGTCCCGTCGTTTTCGGACCAATGCCAACCAGCGGCTCACCTTCGCCCGTGTTACTCAAGAACAGCAACGCATCGTACTGCTGCAGCCTCTCGTCCGTGAACCACGTCTGGTCCTCCGTATGGTCGAAGGTGATATTCGCCGCGGGTCCCTGAGCGACGAGTGCGCCGACGGCGGTTGGGATGGAGTCGTGCCGGAAGTCCCGCGTCGCAGAGTAGATCAGAACACGTGCAACGTTTGAGTGGCCCAGAGTCTCTGACATCAAGGCGAAGACGACCGCGGCGGTGCGCAAAGCAGAGGACAGCCTTCTCATCCTGGGGACCCGAAGAGTGGCAGACGTCAACCAGAAGGGCACAGAAGGCAGCCCACTTGCCATATACGGCTACCCCGCGGGGACGTGGACTAGCCGGGCCGAAGTACCGGGTCCCGATACTCGCGGAAAAGGTACGCTCCTGCCATTGACCATGCAAAACACTTGACGCATGCGCAATGGACAAGAGGAGGTCGCTTCTTCTCTAAACTCCCATTCATTGCTATTGACGTCACATATCGTTTAGAGACATGAGTACAACAATACCACTCTTCTTTCCAACAGAACGCACGATCACATTGTTCGTTCAGGCATTGTCCATTCGTAGCTCAGCGTAACTTAGAAGTCCTCACGGCAGCAACAACCACGCCGCCAACATCGCAGGGAAGTTGGGCGTGCCGACTCCGGTGACGGGGTCCCAACCAGGCTGAGCAGAGAAGCCGTTCGTGCCGCATCCGGGGTTAGATCCGCTCACGATATCATGAAAGGCGATCTTGAAGAGACTCGAGTAGATCTAAGCACGGACGGGGAGTTATGAGCTACCCGGCAGGAGGGAGGCGAGCTGGCCGGGCACGCACCGTAGGGTTTATGAAGCCGATTGGCTTCTTGCCGAGCGCGAGGCGCGCATCGTTGACGGCAGACAAAATGGCGGCAGTGACCGGAGAAGACGCGGAGGTGCCGTACACTAGGAGATATTCGCCTTGAACGGCGACGACGTAGTTCGCACTGGTGCATCATGAGTCAGCTCCAGGTGCGTTAACAATGGCAGCAGTAGAGATAACGCACCCATTGGCAGAGAGGTCAGGGTATGCACGAGATCCGCTGGTATTGAACTGTCCAGCATACCCTGGCGGGTACTGAGAGAGGTACTTCTCGACCGCGCTCTTCTGGTACGATGGCATGGCGAAGACGTCCGAGAAGCCTCCACCGGAGTAGATGACCTGCATGCACGCGCTCTCCGGGTCTGTCACCTTCGCGCCCGGGTTGATCTGCGTCGCACCGACGCTGGTGATGTATGGGCAGCCTCCAGGGAACGAGGGGGCGAAGACGTCACCCTCAAAGTCCGGGAACCCTTCGGAGTCTAGGCATATGCCCCCGTTGCCGGCCACGCCGTAGTCGCCCGAAGAGAAGAGCACCGTCACACCCATGAGACCGAGCTGGGTGACAGCCATTCAGTATCCAAGGCTAGGCTGCAGACATGCAAGGCGGGACGCACCTTGGCATACTCGGCACACTGGCGTTCCATGTAGGCGGGCGTCAGGTCAAACTCGTCATATGAATACGAGGTCGAGATGACATGGGCGGGTGTAACACCACCGCATTGTTCGGGCCCTACGCCAGGCTATCAGCGCCAGAGGTCTCTTGTTTCACGAAGCGCGCCCTTTAACTAACCTTGATATCCGCCACCGAACGGATCGGGGTACGTCGGGTCAGAGAACGGGTCGTCGCCTCCCTCAAAGGTGCAATAGGAGCCATCCAGAGCATCCAGGAGTGTGTTGAACGAGGCGCCTAGAGAACACTTGTTCATATCAAATAGGGCACATCCGCAGGATAGGCGCACCTTCCAGATCGTCGCCAGTCTGGTACAGCGTCACGGGCTGCCTCTTGCCTACGAGCGACATGGAGTACTGGAGGTCGAGATTGGACTCGCCGTTGACGTCGAAGCCACCGAAGCCAACGTCAATGGTGCCTGTCACACGATAAATCAGAGAGGACGTTTCACACGTTAGGTCATGGTCGGTCGCTGACCTCCATCGATGCTGATGAGTTGAGGGCGCTGTCCGACCTGCGACGGCGAGAAGTTCCCGAAGAACATATCCATGTCCGAGGGGACGTACGCCTGCGGGGTATACTCGACTATCGAGCTCGCGTCAGCTTCTGGCAGTCCGATATCAATATTCACTTCACCACTCACCGATGCCGATACTGTTCTTGTTGGGAACGATGGGGATGTACTCGAAGTTATACAAGGCGCGGACGCATATCGGAGTAATCTGTTCGTCGCAGTTCTGGAGCTGGTTGAAGATGTTCTATCCACCGTACTGTAAGCTCGCTGTCGAAGTCTATCCACCTTCGACATTTCTTACCTTGATCTGGCCCGTGGTCTTCGGGGACACCGGTCCAGAGCCTGGGTTGCCAACCTTGCTCTTCGTGCTCCGCTTCTTCACCTTCGCGTCAAAGTGGAGCGTCGGGGTGACGAGCTCGACGTGCTTCGAGACGTGCTCGGGCAGATGGTACGCCCTGTCGCACCCGACCTGCTTGTGCCCGCTCTCGGCGTGCTCGTACACGTAGTATTCCGTCCCGAGGAGCTCCTCCGCCTCCGCGACGGTCACGTTCGCGAGCAGCCATCCCCCGCTCGGGTTCAGCCTGACGCGCCCTGCGTCGATTCCACTGTCGACAAGCCACCCGCGGACGGTGTCCACGGTCTCGGCGGACGGGCGGAACGTCTGCGCGACCTTCGCGGGCGACCAGTGTTCGCCATAGTTGGGAGATTCGGGGTGCGAGACGTCGAGGAGGTACTCCTCAAGTGCCGCGAGGTTTGCCTGCGCGAGCCCGATGCGGAGCGGGATCACGCTGTCGCTCTCAGCCCTGCGCACGGGTGCCCATCCTCGCGGGATCGCGCTGCGGGACTCATGGCGAACACGGGGGGAGATGCGCGGGGCAAGCGCAGCGACGGACGAGAGGCCGAGCGCGAGAGCCAGGAGCACGCGGGAGGCGACCAACATCCTGGACTGGGCGAGGAGTGCGTGCGTGTGTGGGGAAAGAGACGGGTCTCCGCACCACGAAGAGTCAACGTCGACGCTGCTCTCCGTTTTATGGGCGAGCGGTGGCAGAGAAGCTCATCAGAGAGGCGCGTACGTTACCCGCAGGTACGATCGCACCGCCGGCCCACCGCACGAGCGTCCTTGCCAGTGTGCTTCTTGACGTCGCCATGCGGGCGCGAGGCCATGGGTCGCTACGCTGGTGGTATCAGAAATGCTTTATCTCCCGCCGAGGCGCGAGTGTAGAGTTTGCGAACTGCTTTATCGGTCGAGATGCAGCCTAGACGGGATCAGAGCCCGAGCGTCTATGGAAGAAGGTAGTTAGACACGCCGACGCGCAGGGAGTACGTCAACCTATACAGGTATTGAAGACGTCGCCTGTATGATCTCGGGCCCGCGTGAGTCCTATAGCTTACTTCTAGGCGTCCTTATTGGCTGCAAAACAGCATCGTGAGCGGCTGCGACGGGTTCTCGAGACGTACGAAGCAATACGGAAACCAACCATGTACAGGCTCTGTATGATGTCCGCGGCGAGGACAGTCCGCAAGACCGACCTCGCCAAAGGGCTTGCAACGCCATCGAGCGAAAGCACAACCGTCATGCCGGACAGCGAGGCGCACAGGAAGCCCGAGAACTGATAGTGATGGTACAGTTTGTCAGGTCCCGATATGAAGTAGTTCAAGTGCGGTGATAAGGCCTACTGATGGCCTCGTCAGAACAATCTGCGCTGTCGCGCGATGACGTTACACGACGCCTGAACCCGTCCCTGTTGCCTGGCGCATGACTGTACTTTGGTTCTGGCGCACGTAGAGTATGTGTTTCGTGGGCGAGGCTCTCAGAAAGACCACTACGAAGCCAGACTTGACGAGGGCAAGGAACGACTGAACGAACCTTGACCACGACTGTTGATATACGAGTCACAGGATTCGTCTCAACGAGCCCGTCAAGCGGGTTGCATTCAGTGAGAGAATAGCGGGACGATACATGAGTACCAGCAGTACATCCGAGCTCATGCATGATGCTGCGCGCTGGCTTGACCGTGCCCGACAGGATCCATAAGGCCAGGCCTACGTGCTCATATCGTCACCCACTGCCCGCCAGCGACAAAGAGCCTGGCACGCTTGTGGCTGATGGGCGGAGGGGCGCCTGCAAGGGGCTGCGGCGGTACGACGACGGACTACGCACGGACTGCAGCGATCCTCGTGGGTAGGATGGCAGAGTGTTAGGGGTAGTGTCATGGCTATAAATAGATCAGCAAGCTACCAAATATTGATAGGTTTTATGTACGTACCTGCCGTTGAAGGAGGAGTATACCGTGTGCATCTTTGGTGGAGGCCTTATGGCGGGACCCTCGACTCGACTTCGGGCTCAGGGAGAGCGAGCATGTCGTGCCAGTCGTCGGGCATAGTGCTTCGGAGCATGATCATGTGTTCCATGTCATCGTGATACTTATCGTGGTACTTGCGGATCATAGTGAGAAGTTGTGGCCTGGTCTTGCCCTTGTACTCGTCGAAATGAATCTGTTCACCATTCTCCGCGAGCCACTTGACGAGGAACCTGATGTCTCCGCGATCGGACGCAACCTTCCGAACGGTCTTGGGACGCGTCGAGGTGTAATCGAGGGACCACCGGTTGAACTTCGTTAGGATTAGGACGGAAGGATGCAGTATGTCGATGCCTTACAGGGACGTCAGAACGTGCGACCATCCGTCTGTGAGTCATACTTGCCTACTTCGCCGACTGTGAAAGTCGACACGATGGCGAGGGGCAAGCCCCAGCCGCCGGTGGGTAAGGTCTCGACGAGAACGTTGTTGACGCTGTTTCGAACCAGTTCCTCGCGCACCAGGCGCCCATCCACGTCCTGGACCATGGCAACTTGTCAGACTCGCGATGCGGTTACAAGAGTGATGGCACATACCTGAGTCACGTAGTAGAATCTGATACCTCCTACTTCTGCAAAGCGGCGAGGGTCGAGGTTTATGAGGGTCTCTCGCAAGTCCTTGATATTCTCGGGCTTATCCTGTATCAGGACATCTATGTCGTGGAAGAAGTGCGAGGTTAGGCTGATGCTCCCAACCTTCAAATGGGGTTGCCACGGATATGCGTTAGAGTATAGATACTCATCTCTGTTGAGCGGATGCTCCCAATCATCGCCAAGGCGAACCCGCCTATATAGGCGTGCCGGGCTCCCAGGCTGTTGAGATGAGCCGAGAGGGCCTTCGCAGCATTGAGATGGTCCTGTTGGTTCGTTGAGACTGAGATGGGGGGAGGCATCTGGGGCGCGGCCGGATGAAGGAGACTCACGGTGTAGGCGGTCAACGAACGCATGGGCAGAGCCAAAGCGTCCGCGATGCGTTTGCGCGGAGCTTCAGCGGATGATGATGCTGTGTGGGGAAGGGAAAGGCGCCTGTGCTAAACCGCATTCAGTCGTCCCACGCGCTGTCAGGGGTCTCCTTTCTCAACATGCCGCCGGCTCCGGCTCGGTCCGGAGCTTCTCCCAGACCTGACTCGTGGTCAGGGCGCCTTTCCCTTTCTGTCACCTTTGCTCCGCCTCGTTCGTACAAGCTCCGTGCTGCTTCCAAAGCCGTCCAGTAGGCCTTTCTCTCCAACCACCACTCCCGCAGAAAGTCACCGCTGTGTATGCCATGTCGCCTACCTTGACGATCGCCGTCGACGAGCTCTCTTCCCAACCTCTCTACCCAATACGACTTACGAAGCCCGCGAACGAGTATCGAAACGCCCACCCCTATGCCGCATCAGCCTCAAACATCCACGACTTCTCGCCGGAGGAGCTGGTCGACAAGGCTCTGAGAGCCCTTCAGCAAGTTGGCGTCGAGCTCATCGAGTGGAAGTCCCTTCTGTACAGGCGCATGGGCGTACCACTCATGGTCAAGGTATGGTTCAGTTGACTTCGCAACGACCGATCGCTAATGTCCGCCATCTATTAGGACTACCACTACCTCGTGCCCGATGAGCAGCTCCAGCTCGCTTTTAAGGTCGTCGAAGAAGAACAGGGCCTTCCGCGGTCTATCCCCCCTTCGCTGCTGCTTCAAACTGGCGGCGATTTCTACGCCAAAGCGAGCATGTACCGAGTAACCCAGTCCACATCAGTGGCGCTCGCCCAGCATCTCGTCCTATATCCGGCCAGCATGGCGGCGTACTCTCCCGCAGACCTCGAGCCACAACCGCGCCTGACCTCCCTCCCGCATCCCCTTTGCGAGACGGTCCTCGTCCCGAAGCCCGCCGCAGTATACGCATCGACGTTGCGCATGATGCGCTCGTATCCGCGATACAGTCCCACCCGCATCACGCTCGAGTCGGACCTCTCAGAGCTAATCGGGTACAACCTATACGGGCTTGAAGGAGGCTACCTCGACGTGGATGATGACGGGCTTTGCGCGGAACTTGAGGTCGACCAGCGGATAGAGGATGCCGCCCATACGGTCGAGATGTGGCGGATGGCAGATCAGTTACATGATGACGAGGGCTGGATTGCAAATTGGCTCGCGGACGTTGTCTCGGGTAAGCGGACAGTAGAAGATATTCCTTGGGCAGATACACATCCTTGATCATATTTATCCTACGTTTGGCCGTCTCTAGTGTTGTATCATCACCGGATGCGGCCAACTTGGAACCGACATAAACCAGAAAGATCTGCTCAGATGGTCGGCTGCTGTGGTAGGTCTTATCCCCTTCTCCCACGTAACGGCTTGTTGTAGAACAGAAAGGAGGCCGCGTTTGCAGCCGTTGAGACCCTTTACTGCACGAAAAGTGGTCAAAAGATTCCGAGAGACAAGACTCTGGTGACACATTGGTATAAACGATTGTCCCATGCTGAAGTCCCTAGCAAATGCAAGGATGCTACTGTCAGTCCCGTTTATCGACGCGCTCTTCAGGAGCACCACCGTCCTTGTTACCCCTCAACCACGGCCCAAGGGAATCCCCAAAGCACCTGCCCAAATTCCTCCGCAGATGCCTCTTAAGCGCATCACGCCTGCTGAACGCCTTCCCGCACCCGCCCACAAACAACATCCCCTCGTATTCGACTGGGTCGCCCGACGCCTGCGGTACCCCGTACCTCTGCGCGTCGCCCAGCGGCACCCCGCAGCAGACCCATGGCTGGTCGTCCGTGTCGACTGGGCGCGTGTGCGTCTTGATGTGTCGCTTCAGCTGCGAGCCGAGTCCACTGCGTTGGACGTAGTCGCAGTACGGGCACTTGTACTTGTCCGCGGGGGAACTCAGGGAGAGACGGGAAGTAGAGGGGTGGACGACAGCGTTGCGACGCGGCGTGGTAGATACGCTTTTCCCGTCCGTCCGACGAGATTGGGGTGCCGCTGAGGAATCGCGGGATGACGGGGAGGGGGCGGAATAGAGGCTGTCAGGGCTTCTGGGGGTCGGTGAAGGCACTGAAGGGCTCTCAAGGGCGCCAGCATACACCCCGATGGCGAAACCCTGGGTCGCGAACGAGGACGAGGCGAACGTGCTGGGAGGGAAATGGGGGAACGGCTGCGTTGTAGTCCACGACGTCGTCTCATCAATACAAGGAGAACTGGAGAGTGACGCGAGTACTGAACCGGGAGAGTAACGCGGATCGGGTGGCGCAGTGGCATGAGACGAATGTGGTGCAGCAGGGTACCCGATTTGCCCGTGCTGAGGCGCACATGCGGTACCGTTTGGCAATGACTCCGAGGCGTAGGAAAGCTCAAGGAGCTGCGCATGCCACCGGTCATAGGGTGAAGGGGGAGCAGTAAAGATCGCAGAGACGTCGTAGGCCGGGGCATCAGGCGCTACCGGCATGGGAAAGGCGGTATCGTATGAGCTGCAATCGAAGACTCCTCGCCGTTCCGCCAAGCTGAGTTCACCACATGAGCGAAAACAATGTTAGCAGTAAGAACAAAACACGTACTGGCTGCCAGAAAGCTCTGCGTCGTAGTGTTGCGGCGTGTACTGGTGCAATGGGTACGCGGGACCATTCTCGCCTGAGGCGGTATGACCGCACGACCCAGAGAGCTGGAGTCTCTCATCCGCACACGCATCCGCGTACCCATAGAGGTACGTCTGGTCATGCACAGCGTAGATCTGAGTGCTCGAGGACGGGATGTGGGCGACAGGGCAATCCATCTCGTAGGATCAGCCAGGAAGTGGGGAAAGTTGGGGATGCCATTCGAGCCATCTCTGCCTGGAATTTATGGACGTCCGATAGTGCGGTGAGGGACGCATGTCGTTGTTGGTCGGAGTGCGCGAGCGAGGCCGTCCTTGCCATTCGTGGTCGAGAGAAGCAGTACGAGAGTGGCGGACGACCTCCTCCTCCTCTCTTCACACCGCGATATCACATACGAGGGTGATCTTCCCACGACCCCCTCCCAGATCTTCCCTCTGCTCATGGGCCGCGGGCGTCTGCTGCATGCGGGCGTCTTCTCTGAACGACACGACGCACTTGCGCTGGCATTGGCAGAGGTGCACATCGTGCCACCAGCCTGGCCCTGCAGGATGACAATGCGTGCTTCAGTGTGACGCCACCTGTTCTCCGGGACTCTGACTGTCGAAGCCATAAGTTATGTGATTCCCCTCATCGCATACAGAGCTCTGATGCATAAATACGGCAAGATCATATTCATCAAACGTATATACTGTCACGGAGTAAGTATCGTACATCTACTGGCTGAGGCTGAAACGAGGCTGACTCTGTAGGGCTAATCAAGGAGACCTCCTTGAGGTCATAACAACCTCCTTCCTGAACCAAGTTATCTACACACCGCAATCCCCGCCTTTCCCAAGCTCCGGCTTCACGACGTCCAGAATGGCGTCCACGGTGCGCAGAACCCACTCCGCACCTTCGTCGCTTGCGACCCAGTAGTCCTCGTGGGTCAGCCCCGGTACGTCCCGCGCCCTGAGTAGCCCGAGGAAGTGGGAGTCCAGCAGTTCCCCGACGCCACCTTCAGAGCGGAGACAGGCGACACCGACGACAGAGGTCAGTGCGCGATCGAGATTGCCCCGCACTGCGTTTCCTCCCGGAAGTGGGGCCAGAGTTGCGGCGTATGACTGTATGACCACGTCTGCGGTACATGCAGAGTAAGCATCTGGTATGAAACACGCAGTCTAGAGGAGGGAGGAAAGGGCGCTCTGTGCCTGTGATGGCCGCTGTCTGGCCTGCCATTTTGCGCGGACATCGTTCAGCCACTGGCAGCGATGGCGATGTGTCTGCGCCGCAACGGCGCAGGAACATGGTCGGAGCAGCCCCGGATTCGGCGGTAGAAAACACATACCTGAAAAGTCCGGATGGTACGTGCTCAACCTAGCACGATCTTCGGCCGCCTCGGGGTATATGGAATCCATCAACGCTTTACCATGCGCTAGCCTCTCATCGATGTTCGCCGGTGTCATCGCTCTATTGTCACCATTCTCAGCAGATGCCTCTACACCACGGGTATGCGAACCAGCCACACGTACCTAAGCGAATGCTCCCGCAAGTGGTTCTTTACATCTGCGTCCACGGCCCCGTACAAGCTCTCCAGGGATAGGATCGACTGTGATCATGACGGTGGCAACAAGTCAAGATACTGGCAAGCCTCGACAACGGGGAGAAGGGGAGGCACATACGCGTGGCATGCCAACAAAAATTATACCCTTCAGCATGGCTTCCCGCATCAGCTCGGCCTTGTCCGCAGCTTCTTGCACGCTACGCCGCGTTGCATGACTGTCCACATTGTCTCTCGTGACAAAATGGTAGAGGTAGGGCACGGCGTCTGGGACATCTACGCTCATAAGAGTAGACGTCTATCGTGCCATGCGGTAATATGCGGTAATATTAGCTAGGGTATGAGCATATGAGTGAATATTTCATAGCTTACGATGAGCGTGAGCCAGGCCTTCTCTGCCTTCTTGGCTTTAGCATCTTGTAGAGTGTGCGAGAAGAGCGCTTGCAGCTTCGGCAACGGCGGCAGCTTCCGTGGGTTGGGATGACGAAGTGTCAGGAGCGGCTGGAGGTGGGAGGGAATCTCAGTGAGTGACATCGTAGAGCTGCTGCAACTTAGGTGGCGGGGCTTCTGAGTGGACGTACAGTTGAGATGACAACTTATATGTGCAGGAGATTGACGCTAGGTCTGTCCCGCAGCTCCGTGTTCGGACGGAAAACCGTCCTGTTTTCACATCGTGGTCATCCCTTGATGCTGCTGGACGTGTCAGAGGCGGCTTTGCAATGTTTAGGCTGTCACATTAGACTCCGTGCGGCACCGGGCATCCCGATTTGGTATGCAAGTAAGTTCACCGCCGAATCCTCGGGCGTTCAGTAGACGCTATAATCCTGGCGGTCTGATTGGTCGGTACCCCGGTTGCTGCGGCCGGCGGGGCGAGAACGACGTCATTCCCACTGTGCGTTTCGCGATGCTTGAAAGGCGGACGGCCTGTGGCCGGCACACACATGCCTGGATTGCTCTCTCACCGCGTCCTGCACTCGAGATTTATCAGCTCTTGGCTTTCCTCTCATCGACCACCATCTCCCAGAGCCCTCTACAACTTCACCGCCGTTCGAAGGATGTCGCAGAAGACGATTGCCGTGCTTGATGCATCTGAACTGAAGGATGGAGAGATGTGAGTGTCTTCATGTTTCCAAGGTTTGACATGCCGCGTGGATGGCGCAAATGGCCTGCGCTTCAAGTTCAGGTACGGGCACTTGGCTATGCTTGCGTTCAGCGATTGTTGTTTGAGCTGGACATGTGAATATGCGCGCCACGGGACCAATCACGGAGTGACCGTATGTCATGACACGATCACCGATACGCATACAGGAAAGAGGTGCCCTTCGAGGATGGCAAGGTCCTCCTCTCTCGTCTCGGTGACAAGATTCATGCGACAAGCGCATTCTGCACACACTACGGAGCCCCGCTCGCTAAAGGTGTTCTCACTGCGGACGGCCGTGTAGTCTGGTACGTGTTTCAGTCCACGTCTGACCGGCACTCCACAGGTACTGACAGCTGAGCTTGTAGTCCCTGGCACGGAGGTAAGCCGACTGTATCATGCGGACTGCGGCCCTGTGTGCATTTCTGCAACCCCCAAGACATTCGCTGATGACAGCCTGTCGCTATAGCTTGCTTCAACGTCTGCACGGGCGACATTGGTGCGTAGGCCCCGCCTCGGAGCCTTGCACTCCGGGCTGATCCACTATCCGGCTGACAGAGGACGCACCTGCGCCTACTGCCTTGCATACCTTCAAGGCGGAAATTGCCAATGGCAAGATCAACGTTACCGCTGACCCTGCGAACACCACGAGTGCGAACAAGTCCCGGCAACCGAAGCTCCTTGCTACGGGAAGCAACGTCCCGGTTGGTCAGGGTAAGGGCGTGGTCATCGTTGGTGGCGGAAGCGGTGCCTTCCACGCCATCGAGAGCCTCAGGGAGGTCAGATATTACCTATGCTTTGCTGGCCAGGAACTCAGCTGATGCATCTGCAGCACGGATACAACGGACCTGTGACGGTCTTGTCCAAGGAGCACTACAGCCCGATTGACAGGTGATGCATATAGCCATGGCTAGTGAGATGATCACGCTTTGCTAACTCACCAGCTATGCAGGACGAAGCTGAGCAAAGCCCTCATCACGGACCCTTCCAAACTCGAGTGGCGCTCCCTGGCGGACCTCCGCTCGAAATACGGGGTTGACTTCCGCGCCGGTACAGAAGTCACTGGCGTCGACGTGAATGCCAAGGAGGTCATCATCGACGCAACACAAGAACGCGTGCCCTACGAGATCCTAATCCTGGCTTCCGGAGGTGTACCGCGCCGCCTGCCCATCGAAGGCAGGGACCTCGCGAACGTGCTCACTCTCAGAGGCGTGGAAGATGCGAAGAAGATTGATGCAGGTGCGCGGGTACTACTCGGTGTATGCGTGCTGGCTATGCTGAAGCTGGCTACCCCCGGATAGCTGTCAAGGAGGGCAAACGTCTTGTGGTCATTGGCTCATCCTTCATCAGCATGGAGCTTGTGGTTGCGGTCACTTCCCGCAAGCTTGCTTCCATCGACGTCGTCGGCCAGGAAGAGTTCCCCTTCGAGCTTGTCCTCGGCAAAGAGATCGGCGCCGGACTCAAGAAAGTAGTATACCGCCGATTGAATCCTCTCAGTCCTCATGCTCATCTGGCGTTATCCAGTTCCACGAGTCCAAGGGCGTTAAGTTCCACATGCAGTCCAAGGTGGAGAAGATTGTCGCTTCGGAATCCGACCCTTCCTTAGCTGGCGCGGTCGTCGTTACGTCGAACACCGGTCAGACGACGACGCTCCCTGCGGACGTGATCGTCATGGGTGTTGGTGTCGCCCCCGCTACGGAGTACCTGAAGGGCAGCAAGGGCTTCGAGCAGGTCGTCGACAAAACTGGCGCTGTGCAGGTCGATGAGTACCTTCGGGTGAAGGGATTCAATGACGTCTATGCCATCGGTACGCGGACTCAAGCTGACTCATTGCACGCACTAGCTTACTGCGCACCTTAGGTGATATCGCCATGTACCCTCAGCCTGGCACAGGCGAGCCGAGGAGGATCGAGCACTGGAACGTAAGCCGATGACCCCTCCAAGTGGAGACGAGATGAGAACTGATAGCGGCCATAGGTCGCTGGCAATCAAGGTCGCGCCGTCGGAAAGACTATCGCGGAGGGCAAGGGCCAGCCCTTCGTCAAGATACCCGTCTTCTGGAGTGCTCGTGAGTATTGTGATGGTTTGATGACACCTCAGTCTCGTTAATGGTGTATGCAGAGGGTCAACAATTGCGCTACTGTGGTGTAGGCGCAGGTTACGATGATGTGATCATCGACGGGAACCCCGAAGAGCTGAAGGTAAGCTTCACGCTTTTTGCGAGTCCTGCTATGATAGCTCAAGCTTGGGCGTAGTTCGTCGCGTACTATGCGAAGGATGGCAAGATCGTGGCCATGGCCAGGTGAGTATCACCTTAGAGAGAACCCTGCTTCAGAAATTGACTGTGGTCGATAGCATGCAGCGAGACCCGGCTGTGACCAAGGGCTCTGAACTGCTCCGATTGGGCCTCATGCCCTCGGCTGCAGAAATCAAGGCAGGGAAGGTACGTACCTATGTTGCTATCGGGACGGCTATGGCCTCACTCTGGTGAACGAAGGACGTGTTCTCTGTCGATATCGCCACAGTCAACTCTAAGCCCAAGGTTGTTTGAAGTGATGCACGAGCTCTTACCCTGTGCCAGTAGCAGGCGGCTGTCAGTGTGCGCGCGAGGATGTATCAGGAAGAAGTCTCGGACTGTATGTTGTAATCGTATGCATATTGGACTCAGATATGTCGGATGAGTTCTTGTGATGCGGTTGCATTCCGCATTGAATGTGTCGCTGCGCTGCTGCCAGAGCTCGACTCGAGTCCGACTCAGCAGCTGGAATACGTGACGCCTGAACGCGGACGCGACGCGACGCGCGTGGCGAAACGAGGGCCGGGAGTGGCGTAGGCGCTCGAGCTTGTCTCATCTGAACGTCCATGTCCGAACATTCGCTGTTCCGCAACATCTGCGCGCGCCGTACACAGAAGGAATAGAGAGCCATGGCTACACCCAGGACCGCCGCCGCCTCATTGAAGCCAACCTCGAAGTCGTACTGGAAAGGGAAAGCCAAGGCAACGGAGGACGACTTCGACGACCTCAACCCGACCATCACCTACCGACACCTCCTATCGAACAACCTCGGCGTGCGCGATCCGCTGCGCGTCATCGCACTCTGCGATAGCGACGCCTTCTACGCGGCATGTGAACAGGTGCGGCTCGGACTTGACCCCACGCTGCCGCTCGTCGTGCAGCAGTGGGACTCGCTCATCGCCGTGAACTACCCCGCGCGCAAGTACGGCATCTCGCGCATGGATAAGATCCGCGACGCGAAGAAACGCTGTCCAAACCTCGTCGTCGTGCACGTCGCGACGTTCAAGGAGGGCGAGGCGGAGCCGGGATATTGGGATAACCCGGACACGCTCACGCATAAGGTTTCGTTGGACCACTACCGGAGGGAGAGTATGAAGATCATTCAGATGTTCAAGGAAGGGCTACCCAGCGGGGAGGTCGGTGAGTCGAGCTGGCTGGCGGTGATGGAGGGGGTGCTGAACGAAGATGCAGAGAAGGCCTCTATAGACGAAGCATTTATCGACTTCACGCGTCCTGTCCGCGAGGAATTGATCAAGCGCTACCCGTACCTAGCCAACGTCCCTCCTGACGCGCCTAATGGCATTGATAGTCCTCTACCACCACCGCCTCCCATATCTTGGGCCGGGTTAGGCACTATCGTTCCTGTGCATCCTCCGAAGGACCCACCCAAAGAACGGGAACCTGCTTCCTCGAGCGAGGATGTGGAGATTGCGCAAGAAGCTATAGGACCTGTCACCCATGAGGAAGGCGTAGAAGAGGATGACGATTCGACTACTTGGCATGATGTCGCGCTATCCATCGCGGCAGAGCTCATGCTGCGAATTCGTGAAGACATCCGTACCAAGCTGGGGTATACAACTTCTGCTGTGAGCGCGGCTCATCCTCATGCTCGGCCTGCCTCCTCTTACTGGTATCCTGCGTCCCGTAGGGCCTTGCCCGGAACAAGTTCCTCGCTAAGGTTTGTACACGATCATTGCCTACCTACCACTCCCGCTCAACAACTCATCTTGAATAGCTCACAGCTTCGTATAAGAAACCAATGAATCAGGTTTGTTGTACGACCGATGGGCGTACGCTCTCATGGTAACTCTGGTACGATTCCTAGACGATCTTGCGAAATGCCGCGATTCCCAACTACTTGAAGCCCATGGCGTTCCAGAAGGTGCGGGCCCTTGAGGCTGTTCAGAAATTTCGCACCGTATCCTTGACCATTGTTGACAGTAAACGTCAGATCAGGTTCTTGGGCGGAAAGCTTGGCAAGGCCCTGGCGGAAGAGTACGATGTCTCCACAGTCGGTGACCTCTTGTACGTTGCCGTCTTCTGGTGTTCTAGGAGATGAGATACCGACGGTGTTGCAGAACAATCAGCTTAGGTGAGTGCAGACTTTCTCTGCCTGTAAGCAGGCCGTTGCTCAGATGTCTACCGCGCGGCCAGAGGAAATGCAGCGCAAGTTCGGTGAAGACTCGATATGGGTTTATGAGATTCTTCGGTACGTCCATGTCCAAGAATCCGCCCCTAGTCCCGCAGAGACTGATCTGCGGGTGTTCTCAGAGGCATCGACCGATCGGAAGGTGCGCATCGTGAGAGCGCTGTTATGCCTTGGGCTTGCTTCGCATCTGCTAGCTTCACTCACTGACGACCTACTGCAATAGTCAAGGAGAAGCCTGCCGTGACCAAGAGCATGCTGGCATCGAAGAACCTTCCGCAGCCCATTACGAAGGCGACGCAAGGTCATCATTGGATCCGGGTGCTTGCGGCGGAGCTCGCTTTACGTTTGAACGAGGCGCGTGAGGGTAACCCGGCGCTGTGGCCGAAGAGCATCGTGTTGCATATTCGACAGGGTAAGAGAGCCGACACCACTACTTCATACAGGAGGGCCCACCCTTCGCCAATTCCTCCGAAAGATTATCCTCCTTGCGGACTGCGGGCTGACGAGACTCCTCCACTCCATCATAGGCTACGACGCATTCAAATCAAAGCAGACCCAATTCCCATTCACAAAGAACGTCACGGTCGACGTGATCGCGTCGTTTGGCGACAAGCTATGGAAGGAACTCGTCGGCACCGGCGGGTCAACGCCGTTCAAGATCACCAACGTGCAACTGTCGTTCTCCGGAATCGGGACGATGGAAGCTGGGCAGCGGACTATCGAAGGCTTTCTGACCTCCCGACCTTCATCTGAAGGGCAGTCTACCGCAGAGAGTCCACCGAGTCCGAGCAAGCATCTATCTGGTCTGAAACGGAAGCGCTCTTCAGAAGACCGCCAGCGTGGATCGGGTGTCGAGACAGGGTCTTCAATTCGCTCGGAAGCGGTCAACGTGCGGGACGAGCGATACTCATTCGTCTGCGAGAAGTGCGGGCAGCGCATATGGCTGGGCACAGATGCGGCAGGTGATGCGGACGCGGGCGCGGATGTGGATGGTGGCCAGGAGGCAGCGCGCACTCATGACGACGCCATCAGGGAACATGCGCTAGCTGTGCTGCGCCTCGAGCATGCTGATTTCCACTTCGCGCAGGAATTAGCGGCAGAGGCGGATGAGAACGTCCCGAAGCGCGCGATCAGGCCTCTCGATCGCCCCGCGCCGACAGTCAAGAAGAAGGGCTCGGGCGACGGGGGCATCGCGAAGTTCTTCAGCAAGAGATAGAAGATATGGAACCCCTTTGACTGGCATGTAGCTCCTGGGTTTCTCTGTACGGGTGTAGTCGTGGTTAATATCATTGGTTTGATGGGTAGGCGCCCAGTGTCTACCATGTGCATTCTGTTCAGACCCTCACCGACCTCACCAGCTGGCGCGGCGCCAACAGCGCCTTTCGCCCAAGTCTCGCGTATTTGATCCTTAGCTGTCTGCCCTGGCATCATCGTGCAAAATAGTGAGACGCTAGCGAGACAGCAACGACCAAACCCCTCATCACGAGCATCATGATGATACTGCCACACTGCCACGCTTGCTCGGGATGGATTGAAGAGAAGGCCCCTTGCGCTGTTGCCGGCTCGGTGTCGGCCCCTCGACGTTCGCTCCTTCTTCTCGTTCGCCTTCTCTCTCTTTCTCCATTCTCCTTCGTTCGCTGGACCGGATCCCCCGTCTGCTTAGGTCAGACCTTTCGTTTCGACCACCAGGCGCAGGACGACCTCTTTTGCGGTTCACAGCAATTTTGGCCAGTCTGTCCGGGACAGTTTGAGCTTTGAACCCTTTTCTATCCTCTGCTCTGCCTTCTTCGTCCTGCGCGTCTTGTGCTATCTTTCTCTGCCTAGAGCCTTTGGAAGAACCTGACGAACAACATGTCCTCTGCCGCGAGATCACTGGTGTACCAGCCTGGTCAGGCTTCGGCCCTCATCGTGAGTACCTACATGTTTCAGCCCAAAGCGACAGCTGACACGCAATACAACCAGGCTATTGTTTTCTTTGCTCTGATTTCGTTGCTCGCTATCTTCGGCGTGCTGGTTCGCTATTCCTGGGTACCTCTCTTGAACTTCACGAGGAGGCGGTCCCAGGGCGCAAATCAGCACCACTCCCGAGCATTTTTCCACACACAGCTGGGCGCATACATCGCGTCCCTCATGCTCAGCAACGCATTTAGTAGCATATCGATGGTGATCAATGTGCAATGGACGGCCGATGGGAGGGCTACCGAAGGTACGACAGCCTGTAGGCTGCTGTACTAAGATAAGACCAACTGACGTGTTCCCCATATAGGGATTTTGTGCGATTCACAAGGTTCGCTCTTTGCATGAGTCATGCTAGAGCTCCGTTATTGACCCTTGCACATAACAGGGATTCTTATGCAGATTGGGGACGCCGGAGGAGCGTACTTTACGGGTGCCATTGCTATCCACACCTTCAACACGTTGGTCCTTCGCAACAAGCTGCCTGGCTGGGTTTGCTTGGCTGCTACAGTATGGGGTTGGCTCGTCGCAGTTCTACTGGGTCAGTAGGCATGTGATCCCGGCTTCAAGCGCTTGCTCATTCCATGCCTATACAAAACAGCTGCGGCGCCGACGTGGGTCAGCAACACCGTCCTGGGGCCAATCTATGGTCTCAACGGCCTATCGTGTGGCATAGCAGTTAAGTGGTCCCTTCTTGCTCTCCTGCTTCACGTATTGCCGGTAAGCGCATCTCTCGTGAATCAACGTGCGGTGGGCTGAAGTTTCGCAGATCATGGTGGGCTCGGCCGTCTCAGTCATATTCTTCACATTGGTATTCCTTGTGCTGCGCGGAACGTTGACCATTAAAAATGGTATAAAGTTCAATCTCAACCGTCAGCATCGATGGAGCATGTCTAGTATCACTACCATCGAATACCAACGGTTCATTGCTGCGATCGCGAGGAGTATGCTGTGGTAAGTGCTGCATCTTTTCGTTCAGAGTGAGCAAATCCTGATGGGGTGTCTCCAGGTATCCATTCGGTGAGTTGCTCCCACAATGTGTGAACGCAGTATGCTAACAGGGCCATGTATAGCCTTCAACATTCTGCTGCTGCCAGAGATCGTTGTGGGCCTGATGCAGTCATCTGGATTGGATGTTCCCTTCGAGGTGCTGGTGTTCGCCAGCACTCTGGCATCGTTGCTTGGTATGTATCCAATACACCAAATAGCCTAAACGAGCTCACTCCCGTCAAAGGTACGGCAAACTCGCTGATCCTTTACAACACGTTGCGTATCCTCAGGCCCTTCCTCGAGGGCAATCTCACTCTTCCTGGACGAAAGAGCAAGGATGCTGACATGGAGAGTTTCTTCGCGGGTGCCAAGTCTCCGATGCCGTTCTCCACAACACCGTCTCCGAGCACGCCAAAGAACCCTGAGAAGGCGTTCGTCCTCAGGGACAGCAAGCAGGAATGGACTCCTCCTGCGCGTTCCGCCTCCAAGCCGGAGCAGCGCCTGAACAACGTCGGTCAGAATGTGGCGGGCACCCTCAGTCGGGTAAGCCGGGCAATCTCACTCAAGCGCAAGGCTCTCCCGACTCCTCCGGTGGCCCTGGACTCAGCCTCGCTCGCGCGGTCCATCACGCCTGTCGCAGAGCTCAATGCCATGATCACGGTCCCGGAGCCTGCTTTCAGGAAGAACACGCTGCCGAGCAGCCCTCGCCTGCGCGATCCTCCCGCTTCGGTTGGGCTTCCGGTACCACGCCGGGACACGCGGTCGCCTGTCGTCAGGCAGCCGACGCTGTCCATCTCCGTGGAGGACTCTCCAATGAACGAGGCGTCGCTCACGACAATCAGCCTGAACACGCCTGAACCCAAGAGCCGGCGTACGGCTCCGAGCGAAGGAACTGAGACCCGCCACACCTCGGCCAACGAGTCGTTGCTCTCCATGTACCTTTCTCGCACCCCTGAGCAAGAAGAGATGGACAAGCCGCCGGTTCCTCCCAAAGAGCACGCGGCACCAAAGGCCAAGCCTCAGCCGATGCCCCTCTCCGCTCGCCCGCCAATGAGTCAGTCCTCGCTCGCGCCGTCGCCTCTGCCGACGCTCAGGTCAGCGCGCATCCCTGCAATCTACACCCCCAACAAGGAGGCGCTTGCCAACGCCGAGTGGGCGGAGCGTGTTGCCAGGGCTGCCGCAAGCCGACGCGGTGCAACGCCAAACACGGCGACGATGAAGACGGAGCGGCGCAAGTCACGTTCCCTCGACCTCACCGCCGCCTCGCTGGCGCCTCGCACGCCCGCCACCGTCACGCTCAGGACGCCGACGTACGGAGACAGCCTGAACGTGTCGACCCCGCGGCGTGAGCCCAGCCTGTCCGCCGTCTCTGCGCGAAGCCCGCTCTCCGCGCGGCGCATGCCTCCTAGCCGGGCAGGCTCGCTGATTCCCAGCGCCAACTACGGCGGATACCTCTGAACGACTCCCTCTGACGTCCCACAATGACACGACTATACACCCCGAGCCCGACCTGCTTGCTCCGCACTCGAAGTGCACTCACGCAACTTCCCTTCCTCCAAGCCCATGCGCACAGCTCCCTCCGCCCTCAAGCTTCCCTCAGCTCCGCAGATTCACAGGGCCACGGTCCCTCTCCGCGAGATCCACCCATTGCTACGCCGGACGATGTGCGTACAGACACTCAGACTCGGTCGCTTTGTGCCGTCCTTCAGGAACGCTTGTGAGCGCACCGGTGCGGTCTCTGTAATGTGATAGCTGGACTGTACGTTATGGACTTGGAGGACCGTGGCGCAAAGACTACGCTAGTGCTACATCCGACCTGGGTATTCGACTATCTACTACCACCCTTAGTGGCCGCTGCACGCTCGTTTTCTAATTTATCCTATATATCAAAAGCCCGCAGGTCTGCGGCACAGAATGACAGATTCGACTCACAAACGGGTAGGCCAGTCATCGCCTGGAGGGGGCTCGCTACCGACAGTATTTGAGGGCTGCCATATGCCTGGGATGAGGAACAGAGGCTTGGTACGGCCCACCAGTCATCCAGTGCACAACGACAGTTTGAGTTTGTTCATACAGAACGGCGAGCGTTGACAGCACAATCGACTGCATGCCAGGCTCTGCGTCCACGCCTCAGTCAGGCTGAAGGATACCCACGCCTCCGTACGGGCGTTTGTTCTCACCGACGCCATATGCATCAAACAGGCTGTTGATCTGAGTAGACCCTTGAGGAGCACCTCTGTGTGGATAGCGCTGACTAGTTACGCATCGAGTCAGGCCCGTCAGTAGTGGGAGAAGCCAGAAAGGAGGAGACGAATATTCGAGACGTCTTCAGCTACGTAGGAATTCGAAGAACGCAGCTGGGCTGCGACCGAGATGCGGCGCGCCCCCACCTGATACAGATCTAGGATGGCAGAAGGACGTTGAAAGGGAGCGGACTCTCGAAGCCTCCGCCGGGATCCGTCTCTAGGATAGCAAACACTGAAATTTGAAAGCTGCCAGGACTCTAGTGCTATAACTTCACCTGCAGTACGGGTACCCGGGTCCAGTCAGGAGTAGCTGATCGCGCGGTGAACTTGACGGCCCGTCCGCAACACTGCCCTGTGGCCATTGATCACGCTTGGCGCACTAGCCTGCATGTGCGGATGATGTTGACGGCCATTGAGAGCTGAGCTCATTTTGGGACCAGCGCAGCGGCAGACGTCATGGCGAGCGATATGTTCAGATGTAGACTTGCGCGCGAGCGAACAATTGCCACGGCCGTCCGGTCGGTACGACTGCGCACTGTTACTGTACGCTGGGGGCGACCCTAACAGCCCCGGGTGCTATGAGAGCTTCCGACTTGACGTGGGCTACAGGTGCGGAGTTCGCGCACGATTTCCATCGAGGTCGAGAAAGCATATCAGTAGAGAGAACTGACCTCAGGCAGGAAGGTGACATGTGGTGAGAGATATCAACCTGATCTATACTCCCGATACGGGAAGTCAGGCTGCAGGTGCAGCGCGCGCCCTTCGACGTCTACGTATAGTCCTGCTCGAGACCATTCATGATACCGTCTTTCGCCAAAACGGGATACCAGTGTTCGCCAGACAGCGCACCTTCGGGCTCGAACATTGAAGATCTACACGCATGACGCAAGACCATGAGATACTCCGTGGAACGAGCTAGCAAAGTCATGCTCCGTCAGCATCTCACCCTGACAGCGTAGTCAGCGCAGCGAAAGAGAACTTACCGACAAAGTGGCAAAGTTCGCGTGAGAGAGCTCGCGGGTACTCCGCGAAGATCTTAGTAGTCTCTACCTGCGGCGACAGTGCAGGACTGTCAATCGAACAGCACTCTGTCATACGCACCATCGCTGCTGCTAGCTCGTGCATCCCATATCCGCCGATCGTCGCTACTCAGAGGCAGCCACCTAACTTACCGGCAGAGGGCCTTCTGGTTTGGTAGTGACAAGGTCTCCTGCAACCAGTACACGGGAGAATGTACTCGAGCATGATGAGGTGAAGTGCTCAGTACGCATCCCTATTCCCTACCAGTGAGGGACTGCGACACGAGACATCATAACGACGATGCCGGGCTTTGCGAGACGTCCATCGTGGCTCAAAGCTCTGGATGATCAGGCCGGATTGAATCCAAGACTGCAAGTTGCGGCTGAGTGTCGGCTCGCATTAAACCAATCATGGGGCGAGATGATGGGACAGAGAATCACTGGATGCAATGTCCGCATGGATGTCGCAACATGTCTGGGAAAGAGATGTCAGGCTGCTACGGTGATCCTGATGAAGCACAGCCCGATGTATGTGGAGCCGACCCCTTTAGAAGCTGCTCTACTTCCTTGTACGACGATAACTGAGCATCTCCGGACCACATTTCTCTGATGAACATTGAGCGCGGACCACAGGGACTGGCAGGTCTTCGCCGCCGCCGCACCGGCCAGGCCACTCGGCTTGAGCAGTGCGCCGGCTGCTCGGTTTGCACGATATTGGTGTGACTCACAGGCACTAGTAGACGGCCGATGCACTTGACCAACAGCTGTAGTAGATGTCGGAGAAGGCGCGGAACTGGACGAAGAGGACGGTGGCTGTCTGCCGGCGGTGGACGATATGATCAAGCTAGCCCATCGGGGACAATGCCAAGAGGCGCCGGGGCGGGGGTTGTTTTGGTATATTTGGAGGGCGGTGTGTTCCAATAGAGGGCGCTTCCACGTCTTAATTCCCTTGTCCTGCTTCCACGGATCACCCCCTCCTCCTTATATTCCCGCCCCTCAATACCCCCGTCCACCCATTCCTCGCTCCAGCAGCCATGTCTAGGGTATGTCGTCCTCGAATCGGCTCCGGAACTTGATCTCACACCGGCGCAGTCCCAGTTCCTAAGAGAGTACAAGCTCGTCGTCGTCGGCGGTGGTGGTGAGTTTTCATGACTGTCCTAAGGGTCTTCCTCGATGACACGTCCTGCAGGTGTCGGCAAGTCCGCACTTACTATCCAGTTCATCCAAAGCCACTTCGTAGACGAGTATGACCCCACCATCGAAGGTACGTGTTCACGCTTGCGCTCTCGATGCGCGTCGTCACGCTTGGTCCCCGCAAGCTGCGAGGTGGAAGCATGATGATTACGCTCTCTATGCCTCTGCATCTTCCCATGGTATGTCAGCTCACGGTGCGCTACCCCAGATTCGTACCGCAAGCAGTGCGTCATTGACGACGAGGTCGCGCTCCTCGACGTCCTGGATACCGCTGGCCAGGAGGAATACGGGTACGTCTCCCCTCTACAGGTCGTCCCTCTCAAGCTGTAACAAGTCATTCTATTTAGTGCGATGCGTGAGCAGTACATGCGCACGGGGGAGGGCTTCCTGCTGGTCTACTCCATCACTTCGCGCAACTCCTTTGAGGAAATCAGCCAGTTCCACCAGCAGATCCTCCGCGTGAAGGACCAAGACTCGTTCCCTGTCATCGTCGTCGCTAACAAGTGCGATCTGGAGTACGAACGGCAGGTGGGAATGAACGGTACGTCCGCCCTTCGGGCCGACCTCGGTACGCGACACATGCTGACTAAGACCGTCTCTCAGAGGGTCGCGACCTTGCGAAGCACTTTGGCTGCAAGTTCATCGAGACTTCAGCAAAGAACCGCATCAACGTCGACGAGGCCTTCAGCCAGCTCGTCCGGGAGATTCGGAAGTATAACAAGGTGCGCCGAGCTCGTCTGAGCATTCCCCCGGCTCCTCTGTACTCATTCTCTCGCTGCAGGAGCAACAAACCGGTCGTCCGGGCGTGCAGCCGAGTGCGCCCAGCGCTCCCGGCGTGTACGGCACCGAAAAGGGACACCCAGACGACGGCGCTGGCGGATGCTGCGGTGGCTGCGTCGTGGCGTAAACTCCCGCATCCCTCCCGTACCCCCTTACTTCATCGCTTCTTTTCTGGTTTGGGTCTTCCTGCGTTACCTGATATTCCTCGCCCTACCATCGTCCTCGTCGTCTCGTGCCGTCATCGTTCCCAGGATATCATCATCTCATCGCGATCTGCTGTTCTCTTCATGTACTCGTTACTCGGTTTCTCACTAGCTCGTCCTCTCTCCGCCCCCACCATACTCATCCTCGTTCTCGTCTGATCGCCATACCTTGTGCCGCCTGTGTGCCCCCCGTTTTCTCGTTCGCTTCCGTTTGCGGCTCCTTGGCTTTTCCACGCACTGTCCCTACTCCCCACTGTCGTTCGTGCACCCCGATTCACTGCTGTTCGTTGGATTGACCTCGGATCCCTTCTATAGAGGCTGTGAGGCACACCATTGTTCTGTGGGCCTGCTGAGCGGATGTCTGCCTCAAGACTGGAAGCAGGATTGCGGTGCCTAGACCTGTCATTGAGTGAATCTCTGCTTGGGTGCGTGCACCGGTTCGCTCTTTGCGCCCGGGTCCTGAGATATTCAGTCGTGGTCATAGGCTGTCCAACCAGAGCAGCGCACGATTGGCTTGCAACGACAGTGCAGCTATGCTCATTGCTGCTTCACTTGCATCTTTTCGGATCCCTAGTCCTGCCGATGTACGTGCACCGCAGTGCAGGCCCTTCATCGCATTCTGGCACTGCTGTCCCAACTTGAACTATGAGAAGACTGTGCAAACCACATCCATTAATGCCATCCCTCACTGAGTTCAGTCGTCCTGTCGCACGAGTAATGGCCTTCTTCCGGTCTGCCCTGGAATTCGAATACCACTCGGGAGAGCCTGCTGACTCATGAGCGACCGCCTCGGAGTGCAGCATAGAGCTGACATGTTGTTGGTCGGGCATGCTATGATGAAGCTACCATCGCCATGATTCATGATCTATGGAGCTGTTCCTCAAAAATGTGGGGACGGGGGATCACATCCCGAAGTCTCTCACCTCCCCTCCCCTAGTCGTTGTGTGCACGACACGTCCGGTGTGTAGACCGACTTCATCGATACAGCACTGCTCTACCCAAGCTCATAATTCGTCTTGTCCCGGCAGCCATGTGGTTGCTTTCCACCGATCACCTCGAGCTACGATTCTTCAACAGTACTGAAGAGGTCGAAGACGGCTACGCGATCCTCTCGCACGTCTGGGAGCTCCCGGAGCCAACCTTCCAGGACATCCAGAAGTTGCAAGCCGAGGGCGCATCTTGCGACGATCCACGAGTATGCGCGAAGATACGCGGATGCGTGGAGGTAGCAAGGACCCACGGCTATGCCTGGGTCTGGATGGATACCTGCTGCATCGACAAGACAAGCAGTGCCGAACTCTCTGAGGCGGTCAACTCCATGTTCCAATGGTATTCCGCGGCCCGAGTCTGCTATGCCTATCTACACGACGTCATCAACCATCGTTCCCCGGAGAAGAGCGTCTCCCAGTTCCGCAACAGCAAGTGGTTCACTCGTGGTTGGACCTTGCAAGAACTCATCGCGCCTCTCTGCTTCCTGGTCTTACATCGGCACGAAAGCGTCAATGACGCGCATCTTGTCAGAGTTCACAAGCATTGATCCCTCCGTGCTGACGTTTCAGAAGCACTTCGGAGAGGTCAGCGTAGCATGTCGCATGTCATGGGCTTGCCGACGCCATACTAGTCGAGTGGAAGACGAGGCGTACTGTCTCACGAGTATCTTCGACGACACAATGCCCACCATCTACGGGCAAGGGCGGGAGGCGTTCCGAAGGCTCCAAGAGCAGATTATGTGGCGGACTTCTGACCAGACTCTCTTCGCCTGGGGAGCGTTCCTCGACGTAGCTGACTTGACACGTCGGCGAGCCGCACGGGACGCGAGGAATTGTAACAGCTCTCTCTTCGCAAGGTCACCTTCTGATTTTGCACCATCTCCTCTCGAGTACGGTGCGGCGGCGTACTACGAGGGCCCTAACACACTGGACCCTGTCACACTTCGCGACCTCGAAGAACGACTACGGATCCATGACATCAGGGTCAAAGCGTCGTATGGAGCACGCAGCGTGCGTCATACGTTCTC
Organism: Pilatotrama ljubarskyi; assembly: GCA_022385805.1. NCBI lineage: Eukaryota > Fungi > Basidiomycota > Agaricomycetes > Polyporales > Polyporaceae > Pilatotrama > Pilatotrama ljubarskyi. The sequence goes on along the minus strand of MU277727.1, from coordinate 50,566 downwards.
CAGGTTCTCAACCTGTTCTCAAATGTGAGATTGACCAAAGCCGCAGATCCATCCTGCTCAATTTCTCAGTACCAGCTAGGGCGTGCTGAGTGAACTCATCATCCTCGCAGGACACACCTACTCCCTCGATATCCTACCCTACGTTCGTGCTGGACTGTGTCGCGTGGGTCTCCTGCTCTGGCGAGATCAGAATTTCGCCGAGGATACCCTTCCCCGATACTATGTCGGGATCTCCTCCGCCAATGAGACAAGCCGTGCAACCCCAGCAAAAGCGCAAAGACGGGACCGACCGAGGCTAGTGAAGATATCTGATCCTTGCGCGATCTCACAGACTCTTGACCTCGAAACGAACCGAAGGCGTTTGGGAAAATCTCGTGGCCGCTCGGCAACGGGCATATGTCTGTTCTTCCTTTGCGAGTGTGCCGATCCACCCATGGGTACAGCTGCAACAGGCCGCGCCAAGTCGTGTCTTTCTGCCGATCTGGTTTGCCTCTGGACCGGAAGACTTCGGCTTCACGCCGGTGTCGGACAATCCGAGTGGTCCCCCTGTATACCTGAAATGGGCAAACGGTCTTGCGGGCCAGGAACACATTGACCTGACATCCCTCCACGAAACGTCAAAAGAGATGTTCATTATCCATATAGCCTGGTGCCCGAGGGAAGTCGGAGACCTCTGTGTCCCCGTCGACATCACGCCGGCCGGGGGAGCACATCGACAGGTTATGCCCCCCTCCCCGCAATTCACCATATCACCATGGCGTACCCGACTGCTACGATGGATCCCAACGGGATGAAAAGCGGTCGTCTGGGTGGCGCAGAGAATGCAGACAAAAGGAAATCCACATCTCGAAATGGCCTGCTCTCAGGGCGGAGTTCGCCGGCAATGACAGGAAGCTCGTCTCGATCGCCTTCAGCCTCCGGCCAACGAGAGGTTGCTATTGCTTAGATATGAGGCTATCAGGGACCGTATACGAGTCGCTGTGAGTTTTCCAAGACCTGAGACCGCCGCCGGCGGCTCGGAGTCTGCTGACTTGCCAACCCCCTAGGCGACACGGGCGACACGGGCAAGGCGTTGTTGATGGAGAATCCTCGACAAGTTCTCCCTGCGATTCGTCCACGCTTCTCGACTCTGCGGAATGGGCGACGCTGGGTACGCGACGCCGCGCTTCACGACGATCGACCCTAACGTACGCTGATAGAGCCATCCCGCAACGGCGAGTCGCGGATGGACCGGCTTCAAAGCACAGCGGATGACGAAGCGTAAGTTCGAATCCGTTCGACCCGGAGAGCATACGGCAACTGATGAACGCAGAGGCGCAAACAAACTGCAGGAAACTCGCTCTTCGGAGCACACCCCCAGCTGCAACCCCGGCCTGGCGAAGAAACGACGCGCTAGCCTCTGAGAACATTGAGGTGAGCCGTCCCAGTAGTCACCCGCTCGAACATGGCCGAAGCTGTCATCCAATGCACTCAGTTGGTGACTATACTTTCTCTGTGACTCATCCTTTTCGGGGGCGGTATCATATACTACACGTATGCACCGGTTCAGAAGTTCGAGCTCTGTCGATTATTCTTCTGCCGCGTACAATCGTAGTACATGCTGAGAGTCATGCGTAAGCATGTAGGCGCCTCAGCGTCATGCACAATCGAGAATATGGACTCTACCCGCGCATGAGGACACACGTCCGTCCGCCCAAATCTACCGTTCCAACAGTCTGCTCTGCGAAGTCCGAAGCGGGCAAGCACGCTCCGCTCTCCGCGCTCTGCACCCTCTTGTGAGCCGGCGCACTGTACGCCTGTGCCACGTCCCACTGAGAATCCAGCTCCATATCCTCCGGTTCCGACTCCACCACGGTCGCCAGCTGCGCTGGTATCGCACGCGTAAGGGCAGCGTCCGCCAACCCCGCATAGTCTCCCTGCTCCGGGGTCAGCAGCAGCACTGAGACTGACGCAGGCGGGGATGGCGACCTGAACGACGACGATGCCGACTGGGATGCGGACGGCGGGGGGCCGTCCCGGGAATGCCGCTCCAAGCTCGGCGTCGAGTAGCGAGACTCGCACGACTTGTACGACTCGGCGGTCATGCTCGCGCCACTCTCGCTCGCTCGGCTCTCCGTGCGCGAGTGCACCAACTTCTGAGCTCGGCTGTCCCCACTGCTGCCGGTGCCGGTGCTGTCTGCGGAGTTGCGCTGGGACCAGGATGCGGCGGAGGCATCACCGGAATCTGCGGAGTGGACCGAGAACGGGTCGGACGAGAGGACGTGCGTCACATCCTCGAACTGGCCCTCCTCGTTCGTGGCGTACACGCGCCAGCTGGACGCGCCGCCAGACACGCCGCTCTTCATCCCGGTCATGGAGTCCGGACATGTGCTGCACGACGGCGTGTGCGAGTCGCTGGAAAGCACGCGGAAATCGGCAACGGGGGGAGCACCGGGTATGATGGACTTCTCCGTAGACGCGACGCGTCGTGGCTTCTGTAGGCCCTCCTCCGCCGCTCGTTCCAAAGACGCCCTGGACTTGCGGTGCCCGCCCTTGCTGTGGCAACAGGGTAGGACACCGCATTTGAAGCAGAGGACGCCTCCACCGAGCGCCCCGAGTGTGCCGAGAATCAGGAGGGCTGCGAGGATAGTGCTCCTCCGCGCTCGCTGGGATGCGTCCGAAGCAGATTGCGAGTGTGCGGCAGGATTGGGGTCGTCAAGTGAACTAGGCGTAGGCTGGAGAATCGAGCGCGTCGCGGCGAAATGATGCAGGGTAACGTCAGGGACATCTGAGTTCACCGCATTGAGCGATGCATCTGTTTGCGAAGAGATGGACGAAGGAATGGCAGAGGTGTCCGGAACAGCTGGTGAAGATGTAGGCTCAGGAGCGCTGACGGGAGTCGGGTCAGGCGATGATGCCGCGGAGACCATAGCCAAGGCTGGTTTGTTAGACTTGAGCTTCGACGCTAGCTTCTTATGAGCATTGTGAGCAGAGGAAGGTATCTGCGAATGTTTCACGGTGTAGGCAGCAGGTGTTGCGGTCGGCCCTTCGTCAGCCTGCAGATCCACCTGGGTGCTGAACGCTTTATCGGAGAGGCTTGCAGATGGTTCGGTCAACAGTGAACCATTCTCCTGCGCAAGCGAATCTTGAGCCACAGGCGTAGTAGGCACCACGTTCGCAGCGACCACGTCTGTCGGAGAAGTCGGCACAGTGACCGACGGCGCGCCCTCGGAAGAAAACGCTGCGGTAGGGACGTCAAGGGCGGAAGATGATGGTGGGGCAGAAGCATCCAATACAGGGGTGGTCGGCGTGGAGACGTTGTCGACAGGACTAAAGCCGCGGTTGGGACCAGGATTGAAACCAGGATTGAGGCCGGGATTGAAACTAGAGCTCAAGCCAGGGTTGAAGCCGAGAGTCGGGCTAGACGGCACAGAGACAGGTTCCGCAGGCGACCCAAGAGTAGGCGAAGCACAGGACAGAAGGAGAAGGGAGAAGCCCACGAGAGATGGGTTGCGGATCATTGTACGAGGGAGTGTTTGCCGTGCGGGCGTGTTAGTTAGTACGGTCCTGATCAGTGGCAAAGGACGTCGTGGTCCGCGTCCAAGATTGGGAAGCAAGACCTGTGAGAGGGTGCGATGTTTATAAGTATGGCGAAAGAAGAGGCTGGCTGCGGCTGACCCCGACGCAGGGCAACCAACCGCCACTCTTGCCAATATCCTACCGAAGTACTGCTCGCCTCCGGCATACCTCGGTCGAGATTTGAACGTGTCGCTGAGGCTGGAGTTTTGTACTCACTACAGCGGAACTCGGAGGCTCTCATGTGCACATATCTATGTCGAGAGCGATCCTGAAAAGCCAGAAGAAGTTGCTGCCACATGTATGATGTACGCAGCAATGACGATGGTGGTGGTCAAGAGCAAGACTGACTAGCGCCCAGCGCTCGAGCCGTTTTGGACCACGACCACGACGCACTGGTATCTCGACATGTCGCGGCTCTCCGGATATTTGAACAGAACGAGCAGACTCCTTCGCGATAATGCCTCTCGCAGTACGCAGACGTCTCCCATGTTCTGGACACACTGCTAAGGTACGGTCTTGCCGCAGTTTTGCGGATGGAGGGTGCGGACGAGCCCTCGCGTGCCCCCAAGCTGCTCTTCACGTTCAACAGCCGAGAAGACATCGACCAATTCGCTGTGGGCTGTGATGCCGACGTTGGAGGAACATCGACAGTACACTTCGAGCTAGACGAATCCACCGCAAAGCCTACCGGCGAAGAGCGGTCAGCTTCCTCACGGCATGATATCATCGTCAACAGACCCACCGGCAAATTCTGGGGAGAGATGAGACTAGCCGTCAGACAAGGCCTTGAGGGACAGATCAGAGGCGGATATGCAGGCTTTCGGAGCAAGGTGCGAGGTATTGCCAAACTCCTACCATTCGCGAGTTCATTCGGAACCTAAGCCTCGTCCAACGCTCTTCGGTGAGCTAACGGAGGATGTGTCAAATCACGAGTACCTGGCCCTGCGAGTGCGAGCGCGAGGGCATCCTCGCACGCGAAACTCCTATTTCGTGAACCTGCAAACGGATGGGCCTATTACCACTGACCTATGGCAACATCGTCTGTTCTTCCGAAGGGATGACGGAGGCTGGGAGGATGTCTTCGTGCGTCACCCGCGCCAGCTCTCCGATTGCACGGCTCACCATCTCCTAGATACCCTTCAAGGACTTCGTTTTGACAAATGCCGGTGAATTAGTGCCGCACCAGGTGCAGATGTATCGCGAGCGTATCCGGACGATCGGCATTTCTCTGCTCGGCGGAAATAGTGGAGTCGAGGGTCCGTACGAATTGGGCATCGACGCCATAAGCGCGGTCAATGCTGAGGATGTAACTGATGCATCTTCTTTGGGTGAGTTCCTGTAAGCTGTCGCATTCGATGAAGCCCTTGTTGACGTCTGCAACAGAGAAGGTGCCTACTGAGGGTACCCAGTGGCAAAGACCACCAGTGTTGTAGCCTTATCATGGCCGGAAGCAGTATTATGTTCCTAACCTACTCCTAGCTCTAATAACTCCAGGCAGTCATCCTTCCTCTATCAGGATGCCGCATTAGCGTTTCGCTTTCCTTGAGTCCTGCAGCTGTATCCTCGCGACTCAGGAGTTCGCGGTCCCTTACATATCACGTGGCTTGACGTCACCCTGCTCAATGCCACCGCTGATGCCAATGGCCATGAGCTCGAGAGTCCTCGGCTCCGAGTTCAAGCTCGCTGCTCAGTTAACTTGGCTAGGTACCTCAGACCAACTCACAGTTGGGTCGCTTCCGACAGGCTGTCCCCAGGACCTGCGCAGAGCAAGGCTGGCAACGTCGTCACGAAAGACTGACCATCTGAGACACAGGGCGGTTCGGGCTGAGGTTGCAGTAGAATCCATCCTGATTGATGTGCGCTTGAAGTGCAGTTCCCCAACAGCAGCGCTGGTCTTGCGGGACGGCACTGCCCATGCGCCCGGTGACTCCAGACAAAATCAGGGACCCACACTTGGAATGATTAGGCGACGAGGCTTTGGCGCAGTCAGGCTATGCGCAACCTCACAGGGCGCAATGATGTACGTACCGCAGCGCACCCGCTTCAAAGCCTCAAACATCATCCGCCCATTGCACAGTGGAGGGCGGGCTGCATGGAAGAGCGGGCTACCCCACCCAGTAATGTACATCGGAGGGCCATTGGCGAGGCACTAATTGGTTGAGGAACGCTACGGGATGGTACGTCGTTTCATTCCATTCTTTGCCTTTGTTCACAATATCCGCTGCACTGTAGGTCCACGGCCCCATCAGCTCCAGGGTCGGGCTTGTGATCGCTGGGCACGTCTGAGGTCAGCGCGGATGCAGTCGTCGATCCCTGACTACCTGGCCACTTCGCACACCGCGTAGCGCACTGAATGGCCTACTCCTGGTATCGCGCCGCCCGGCGAATCACGGCAAAGCTCTCTTGCGGGTGTCGGCTGGTCAGAACATGCGCTCTTGGATGGCGCGCATACAGATTTTGCTCGCATCGGAGCCGCTGTGCAAGCGGTGAAGTTCGCGATGACGGACTTCCGTTCTCGTTCTGGCGCGGTCTTCATGCCTTGCTCCCGCGGGCGAGTATAAGAGCCACCGCGGCATGTAGGGGACTTCTTACCATCTGCATGTTCTCGTCCCCTGCGCCAGCGCAGTTCCACCATCTTGCTTGTCGTACCCTACTGCAGCCCTATCTCTTCTCTTTTGCGCGTCATCCTCTTTAATCACCCCACACACTCATTATGATCCCTATCCTATTGGCTGCCATCGCAGCCTCCTTACCTCTAACGTCCGCTCACATCGGTACGCATACACCCACGGAAGCCTCAGCCGGATACGCTGACGCCCTCTCACTCATCATAGCGATATGGCACCCGAGCATGTACGGCTTCAACGTCACGGAGCAGACGTTCCCTTACGACAACCGCCCCGTCGTGCCCCTGCAAGACATGACCTTCCAAGAGTGGTGGTTTCACAACCACCTCGACTACCCTCCCAACCCGGGCGACGTCTTCGAGCTGCCGGCGGGGAAGCCCGCGACGGCGGAGCTCGCCTGCAACAAGGGCGCGACGTCTTATTTCGCCTCGTCCGAGGGCGGCGACATCCGCAACGGCAATGACCCGTGCCCTGGCAGCCCCCCGGCGGAGTACCACACGACCGGGCTCGACGACGTTAAGGGCTGCGCGCTCGCGATCGCGTACGAGCCGGACGTGCGCAAGATAAAGCCGGAGGACTTCGTCGTGTTCAGCGTGAACCAGACGTGCGTCTGGAACCGCTTCACGGACTTCCACGTCCCGGCGCGCATGCCCGCAGGCCCCGAGGGCGGATGCCACTGCGCGTGGTTCTGGATCCACTCGGTACGTTTCCTGTGTAAGAGTTCTCCGGATGCGGATGAGTGCTCATGGCTACTCTGCAGCCCGACAGCGGCAGTGAGCAGATCTACATGAACGGCTTCAAATGCGACGTCACGGGTGCAACCTCCAACGTTCCCCTTGCCAAACCCAAAGTCGCTCGTCGGTGCGGCGCCGATCCAGAGCACGGCAAGCCCGACCCAGTCCCGGGCAACTGTACCTATGGCGCCAAGCAACCACTCTACTGGCTCCAGAAGGAGGGCAACAACGTACGTATTCCTCTAGCCGTCCCTCGCTGTGCACAGCCGATTCACGTTCCGTTTGTAGGAATTTGAGGACTACTATGCCCCGCCGTTCTACAACGACTTGTATAACTTCTACGACGGCGCGCAGGACGACATCTTCGAGGACTCGTATCCGGACGGCATCCCAGATCCTAGCCCCTCGCAGACGGTCATCCCTACTCCCGCGAACGTGGCCGGCCCCACCGCGACCTCGGCTCACTCCTCGGCGTCCTCGTCTGCTGCATCTACGAGCTCTGCAAGCGGCCCACGCCCCTCCGCGCGTGGCTTCCGCCGTTCGACAGGGAGTCGCGTTGGAGTACCGAAGAAGCCTTTCGCCCAGTCGAGGAAGTTGAGGTGAGGACTCTCCTGAGCTGGTGACTATCCTGGATAGGGCTCCGCATCGTAGCGGAATTTACGGCGTAACGCGGACGTATTGGGTTACGGCGGCTCCGTATTTACGGTTCCCACGCCCCCGCGAAGTCTCGGATCCCTCCGGCCAGGCCGTGAGCGTAACCGTATCTATACGCCGTATAGCCGCACGTACGCCGGTTCCGTGTACCCATCTTCACCAAATCCAGTCTGTAATGAATGCACTTTTTTCGATTCAACGGATTGGGATGATCATTGAATGATATTCCATGACATGATTGGGCACTCACGAACTGTTTGCGAGCCGTTGAAGCTGCTGCCCGATGGGCGCGCTGCGGGCGCCTAACTCTGGAGCTTGAAGCCCCCTAGTACTTCCACCGTGACGGAAACTGAAGGTCTGTATCAAATTCAATACTCTGTACTTCGGCTCCAATCTGCAAGGATTGTTGCTATAAGTTCCATGATGCATGTATTGTCCTGACTTTTTGGGTGGTTTGTGTGCTACAATATTACACATCGGCACGGGCCGCACGGCTAGTTGCTGACGGTCCCTACTCAAGTGAAATGGGATGTGACCCCTGGCGGGCTACTGGGTTCAGTTGATTCTGACATTAGAGTGTATTTGCAAGCCGTTTAAACCGCCCCACACGAGTTATACACTCCTGGCTTGTACACTTCCAACTTGCGCGAATTTCGGCGCTACACCCGGCGCATCCGCTCCAACTGGTTAAGCGCCTAACGGTGTAAACCGCGTTGCAAATACAGGACTGACTACAAGGTCGACTATATTACTATTCTGCATGAGTTACGATTGCTCAAGGCCGGGATGACCTGTAAGTCTCTACTACAGCGGTCTACTGCTGGTTCTCCATTGGCGTCTGCCCCAGTCCCGGATACGACGCCCGTACGCGTAATTTACGGCCGTAATACGACTACGGCGGTGCGGCGTACAATTTGACGCCCATCCGCCCGGCCTCTGAGCCGTCCGGGGCGTATCGTACCGTGCGAATTACGCCGTCAGCGTATCCGTACGATGCGGAGCCCTAATCCTGGAGCCCTGATGCTGGCCTGCGTGTCATCCAGCGCGGCTGACATCAAAAACCGTCTTTTGAGGGCGCGCCGCTCAGGGCCTTGGCAGCCCGACGAGCAACTCTGAGCGCTGCGCCTTGGACGAGGAATGACATACGGCCACCGTGGCCTATCTTGTTCTCGTTGAGACGCATCTCGGCGTGGACACTGGTTGGAGGCGGCCGCACCGATGAACAGTCGCGGTTACGAAGCCGGTGTTGCCTGCTTGAGTTCGACTAGACGTTCTTTACCTTAACTTATTTCCTTGCGACTATCATGTATCACTACCAGTATTCGAGATGCCGAGTTACGACGACGAAACGGTATGGCAGTCGTTCAGAAACACCCGTGCCTGAAACATGGCACCCACCTATTTGCACTCCCAAGGAGTTCCTCCGCATCGTGAGTGCGTTCGAATGCCTGGTTCGAGCGTCAGGAACAAAACAGAATGGGCAGATGGACCATCCATGTGTTTGCATAACGTCACCGTGCGATCGTCTAGCGATAATACTTGCACACCAGGTAAGTCGCGCGGGAGGAAGCGCACTCATGCCGTATGGCTAACTTACAGCTCTGACTGATTCGAAAATTGTTAGTCGAACATAACGCCAATGTGTCAACGGTGGGTAAGACGTCTTTGACACATCATGGGCGCGCGTGCTGAAGCGAGCAATAAGGCAGGAATGTCGACTTGACCGCTCAGTGAGGTACACCTTCGTGCACAGCCAATGGCAGCACAATCACTGTTCCGAGCAGGATGATCACCGCTTTGGAGATCCTCAACCAATGTTCACGACACTTCAAGCAGCAGACGTCGGTGGGGCGCTCGAGGAGCAAGTAAGTACAGTCGAACGCCCTGACCCATGTATGAGGAAGCTTCAGGCGGAGGGGACGGGAGAGGTTGCGAAGGCGCGCCACGATGCTACTGAGCGTCTAGACCTCTGACACCGCATGGCCCAAGAAGGCTCACGAGGCCGAGACCCCAGAAACGCGGCGGTCGAAACGTGATTGAGCGTGCAAGCGAATGGCTGCCGACGGTCTGCCCTGGCAACTCTCCCGCTTCCGAGTCGGACTCGTGGCATCGACCTCGTCGGGACAGCATGCATCCTGTCCGCTACCATGACCCTGCGCACGCGACCGTAGGGCTCGACCGACCTGACGACATCCTCCTCTTCAATCCTACGATTATCTAGTCTAACGAACCTTGTCGGTTGCAAGTGAGTGAAGCTCTGGCTGTGGCTTCTCGAATGGTGCTTCTCAACTGCGCCTGCGTAGAGGTTCACTCTCACTTAGCATGCTGGGCCAAAGAATCATTGAGTCCTATTCGGACTTGGAAGACGATAACTCTTCTCTCCTGCGGCCGGAACCGTACACCGGCCTTACCATACGGCGCATCAAGTCTGCTGGTCTACGCATCGTCACCGAGAGCGAGAGTTCGTCACCTGACGCGTCGCAGGTGAGCGCGGACTATTCAGCCTATACCCAACTAATTATCAACAGCGCTCTCAGGACCACCTGAATACCTTACCTCGGCGGTATCGTCAGTCCTATCTGGCGGTTAGGTACATCTTCAAAGCGTCGTCTTCCGGAGCAAGAGTGCTGAAGCCTTCTTTGCTGGTTAGGACGCCGGATACGAGCCATACCTTTGGCTTTCCCAACCCTAGCATGCTATCACCGGAGCGCTTAATCTCACACACACCCGTCTCCAGCCCGTCCTCTGCATCCACGGAGCTTCTCACCGCACGGCGCCTGTCTCGATATTCCCGGGCGGAGAGCGCACTCCAATCCGCTGTCGAGGCGTCCTCCGTCGAGATCTCTCCGCAAGAGCTGCAGATCCGAGCTCTCGAGGAGGCGACGGCTATTCTTAGCGAACAGGCCCGCGACGCACAGGCTTGTGCGGAAAGGCTCCGCGCATACCTCGCTGACAAGGAGCTGTCTATGGAAGAAGTCAGGTCCTTGAAGCGGCAGCGCTGGTTAGAGGAACATAGGAGCATCTCAAGGCAAGAACAGTCCTTCCGGACGCGAGTACTGATGACGAAGCTCTCGAGCCCCGTGCAAGAGGAAGGCTCACTGTTTAAGTCTCCCTCACCAATGACTCGACAAGAGGCCAACCTCACCAGGTTCCTGCAGTACTCCCCTACCCGCATAGATATTCCGCATGCACGTATCTCTCCGCTTCCGCCCACCATATACCGACGGAAGACGATCTGCAACCTGCGACCAATGCGTTTGCGGCCGTCTGCTATGGAGCTCGCCGTACGGTCTCCCTTGCGGCTACATAGCCGATCAAGATCGCTCGACGGCGGTCATTCGCGGAGGAACTCGGACTCTACAGACGCCACGTTCGTATCTCAGGATTCCAGCGGGCGAACTGCTGTCGCGCCGACGTCTAGCTTGCCCCGGAAACTGTCGTTATCCCTATCACCCCCGCCGTTCCCGAACGACGGAGAGGGCAGCATCAGCATAGAGAAGCTGGCACGGTTGCGCTCCCGCGACGAACTCCTGGCCGAAGTCGGAGACGTCACCCTACCGGACTACGCTATCGACCTTCTCGAAGACCTCGTCGCATCTTCCCTTGATGTGTCGCTGCAAGATATCGCTGTGGCCGAGAGCGCCCCTGTACTACAGGCCCCGTTTTTTCCAGTCATCGCCCCAGAAGAAGGAATCGATGCCGACTCTGCGAAGGGCCTTCGCACTGGAGGGCGAGTACGGAGTCAATCTGACATCCCACCTTCACGTTCCATATCTCTGAACACGAGTGTCCACCGGCGCTCACTCATTCCTTCGAAATCGCCCTTCCGCCAGAGCCTGCACGTACCTAAGTTTTCCTCCGTTCGGCTATCCTCGCCATCCCTCTTGCCTGTCCCCGAGACGATGGAGGCTGGCCAGCGGAGTCGGCCACACTCGTCCATGAGCGGACGCTACCCCCTCGATTCTTCATCGGCGATAAATGAACGTTGGGACGAGGAACACCAGCAAGGGCAGGACCCCGACCATCGACGCTTCTCGGTGGTTTCGTTCAGAAGGTTGGAGCGCGAGGGTAGCACGCGTGGGGGCGTCTTCACTCGGTTGAGGAGACGGCTCTCCTCGCTATCGCTGAGGGACGCTAGGTAGCGTGTGTTTCAAGCCTGGCATTGCCTACTTCGTTCGCTCTGCATTTTCTCATGCTCGCCTAGGCCGGCTTGCTTGCTGAATCTACTTTGTACGGCTTTCTTGTGCATATGGTCACTTCTACGTTCGTTTTGCATATATCGGACGCTCTTGCCTTCTGTTAGTGTATAGCTATCTTCGCGGTTTCTAATTCACCATCGGATCTCATCTCGCACGTTGGAACTCAATATGGATATGCATATGGTTTCGCACTGCTCTCATTCTCATTCTCTGTCAGTCTGGCACTCACGGCCCGCTTTGTGTGCTCGTCGTATCCAGCAAGGTCGGTCGCGTCCACAATCTGGTCCCAGATTTAGTAAGTGCTCTCGCGTTCAAACTCCCATGCTATTGACCCCGAGCCTCCATCAGATACAGAACATAGCACATCATCAACAGCATCTGCCGGTACCCACTCCCCGGCCATCCGTCCGCCTCCGCATCCCTGCCGAGCTGTACCTGCTCTGCCGTACGCGCTTTCGCGGTCCATATGGACGGTCCGGCCACTTGTGGTGGTGGGCTTCTTCCAGGCATCGCCGTTCACGCCTTTCTGCCTCCGACGGCCAGCAGGTCCACCAGGAGGAGTCACGATGGTCCCTGTCTCCTTCTGACGTCTTGTGCTGCAAATATGCTATCATGCTTCTTGGGTTGCGCCATCACCCCCTCGCGCTGAGCATATAAGACTCGTCCAGTATGGTGGTCGGGTTGCCCATTCTTACCGTATCTCCGCGCAAGCACCGAGTACTGTGCCGCGGACGGGCTCGCGGTTCGCGACGATGATTTCTCTCTTACTGTCGCTCTTTGCTCTAGCATCCTCCAGCCTCGTCCTCGCGCAAAGCAGCCCATCTGGCCCGAGTATACCTAACACGTTCCCTCATGCGTGGCCCGGCCAGCCCAACGGAACCTTCAGTCCAGAATGGCAGAAGTGTACGTCCCACTCCTCTCGCCTAACCCTTCCTTCAGCTCACGCGCACGACCTTTCAAAGACTTTGAGGTGACGGAGAAGCTGCCTGACCTGCCCGGGCCCCTCCCTCGCATGTTCGCAGGCAACATCCCCGTGAACAGACAAGACCACCCGAACGACACGCTCTTCTTCTGGGCGTTTGAGAAGCAGGGCGCGAACGGGACGCTGACCGCGCCCGCCGACGCGAACAACACCGACCCGTGGATCATCTGGCTCCAGGGCGGGTGAGCGTCTGCTCTGCCACTTCTTGACGTGCAGCATGGCAGCTCATAGTGCTTCATCAAAGTCCAGGGTCGTCGGGGATGATCGCCCTTACGACCGAGGTAACGCGAGTGAATACGCGTGTATGTGCGCTTTGCTCACCTTTGGTCGCTGTAGAACGGCCCCGTTCATGTCCTGGCCAACGGCACCTGGGTGCTGAACAACTTCAGCTGGAACCACCTCGCGGACACGATCTGGATCGACCAACCCGTCGGTGAGCCATCTTACCTCCTCTATGAACAGAACCTGCCCCGGCAGGCACCGAACGCTCCATATGCCGTCTTCTAACGCTTCCCGCAAACAGGTACCGGGTTCTCGACGGCAGACTCGACAGGCTACAGTACGTCCGGCGTCCGCCTCCCCTCCTTTCGTTCCTGACCCCGTCTCACGCGTGTGCCCGCCTTCCAGTCCCCGATGAAGACCAAATGGGAGAAGACTTCGTACGCGCTGTCTATGCTCTTGCTCTAGGCCGACGTTCTGACCGGAGCTACTATATACGATCCGCCGAAATCGCAGCTCGGGTTCCTGTCCAACCTGGTCAAGGTCTTCCCAAGCCTCGCCACCCGGCCCCTGTTCCTGACAGGGGAGAGCTACGCTGGAACGTACATCGTGAGTACTTCGCGATCCTGCCGCGGTCGATGAGGATACATTCCGGGGCTGACACGCGGTTCGCACTGCAGCCGTACATCACGAAGCATCTATTCCAGACTGAGAATTCACCTGTCAAGCTGCGCAAGATAGCGATTGGTGACGGGTCGCTCGGATCGCAAGCCACGGTGGAACACGTCCCAGTGGTGAGTGCATATCGTTTCAGTCTTGGGCTTGCGATACGGTACATTTGAGAGCGACGTGCTGATGTCATGACTCGCAGGTCAACGTGATCGAGACATATCCGGCGATTATAGGATACGACCAGGACGTCTTCAACTACTTCCGGCAGCAGTGAGTTTGCCTATTGATGAAGAGGGTTAGAGCTTTGCTGAAACTCTGGTCCGGCAGGTCCCATCTGTGCGGATTTGACCTCAACCTGACCTACCCACAGAACGGTCACTTCCCGACGCTCAACCTCGTCCGGCCCACCCAGAACTCGGACCTGAGCCAATCGCTCCTGCAGCCGACCGAGTCCCGCGCGAGGAGCGCGTCCTTTCAAAAGACCGTTTCAGAGAGATTCGCGGCCGCGCATGGGGAGAAACCGCTCCACAGACGGGAAAAGTTTCTCGAACGCAGGGAGGAGAGCCGGCGGGAGTGGAAGCGCGACCTGGGTGGGCGCGCGAACGGGACGATCGACCCGTCCTACGGGTGTTTCCTGCTGGACGAGCTGATTGACTACGCTGTCAACTTTACGTTCCCCTGGTGTGAGTTCTACTACTCCGGACATGGCATTCGGATTCCTTCCCTCGCGGCGTTATGCTGATTCTACGCCTACTGTACAGCGAATGGGGACTTCGACGTCTACGACATCCCCGACGCGACCAACCCCGAGCCATTCTTGAACGCGTCCACGTTCTTCAACGACAACCGCACGCGGGCCGCGCTCCACGCGCCCACGTCAAAGGACTGGATCCGGAACTTCAACTACCCCTTCGGCAACGTCCACGACCGCTCCAAGGGGAACCAGTACGGCGACCCGAGCGTCGAACCCATCGCGTTCCTCTCCGACTTGGCAGCGAACGCGTCGGCGGCGAACGTCTCGACCGTGTTCTACTCCGGAAACGACGATTCTCTCGTGCAGCACCACGGGACGGAGGTGATCATCCAGAACATGACCTTTGGCGGCGTGCAGGGCTTCTCGCGCAAGCCGTCCACTCCATGGTTCGACGATGACGGCAAATTCGCGGGAATCGTACACCAAGAGCGCGGCCTCACCTATGTGCTAGTCGCCGGCGCGGGCCACCTCGTGCCCGAGTGGAAGCCCGCGCAAGCCCTCGTCTTCTTGCGCGAGTTCGTCTTAGGGTCAAACCTGACGGGCACGGTCTCGGGCACGATCGTCGTAGGCGGCGAGAACTCCACTCTGGCGAACGACTTCCTGCCAGGCGGGAACGAGATCTTCTACGGATCCGGCGCGACGCAGGGCACATCGACTATCCCGGCGGCTACGCAAGCGGCGTGGAGCAGCTTCATCGCGACAGCGACGGCTACGCAACGCGCAGCGACCAACGGAGGATACCGAAACGCAGCGGGAGGTTTCCTCACGGTGGTTGCGGGTTTCGGGATTGCTCTGGCGTACCTGGTGTAGAGTAACTAGCCTGTAGGGAGAGCGCATCGCGACGATATAGAGGTGCAGTCCGAAGAACCTCCTGGGATAGGATTGCTTTGCAGCGCACCTAGACTATGATCACCCAGTACCTTCTTACATAGTAAGGCGTGACTTAGGCGTCCAAAAACCCTGCGACATAATCAGCTGAAGAACTCTCCACTTGCGTTTGCGAATGAGGCCTGATGTCGTGCGACAGCCGGACGGAGTCTCGCCAAGATAGTGGCGTTAACATCAGTGGTACTCAAATACTCGAAGTCAACCAAATCGGGATACGGCGGTGCGTTACATGACTCTGCACAAGTCCAACCACTTGCTCTTCACAGAATGAACCTATGGCCGATCATGAACTTTAGCTTGAGCGTCGATGCGGCTCTTCGTCGGGCCCTTTGCCAACGTCCGCTAACCTCGTCCTCTCGTCGTCCTTGTGGGGAAATGTACATGTACTTTTTGCTCTGCCGTGTATGCTTCCTGAGTCTGCATGACTGCAGGACGTGGCCGCTCTCGCGGACGCAAGGTGCCGGGACGGGATCGGGATTGTCGCGGTTCGGTCGTGGCTGGCAGATTGCGGTGCATCATGCTTCCTTTGTGGCGCCGTCTGACTTAGGCGTTCGCAACCACTGGCGACCGATCGGTGACCGGCCTACCAAACGTGTGTGCCACAGTTGGAAGCGTATATATACCTCCCTCGCCCGCAGCAGCGCACAACCCAAACGGTCGTGGTTCGCCCTCCTATGCATACCCTCCTCCTCCCGCTCTTCCTCCTAGCATTCGGCGGGAAGCTCGCGTTCAGTCAGGGTGGCCATGCGAATATACCTGATACCTTCCCTCATGCCTGGCCTAATCAGCCCAGTGAGCCCTTCAGCCCGGAATGGCAGAGCTGTACGTATACGTATCTAGGCTTCTCGAGGTTCATGCGCTGCAGCTCAAGCACCACCTCTCTTTCCCAGATTTCGAGGTAACGAAGGAGTTGCCCGACATCCCCGGACCGCTCCCTCGCATGTTCGCCGGAAATATACCCGTCAATAGACAAGACCACCCTAACGATACCCTCTTCTTCTGGGGATTCGAGAAGCAAGGCGCGAACGGGAGCCTCACCGCGCCTGCAGACCAGAACAATGCCGATCCTTGGATCATCTGGCTTCAAGGCGGGTACGCTTGAGTTCTCAGGGCTAGTGCGAAGCGTCCATTAGATTGACAAACCTCCTGTAAAGCCCGGGCTCTTCCAGCATGGTCGGACTCACTATCGAAGTAAGTACTAGTGAAGCACTGGCAAACGCGTGAGCCGGCGGCTGATCGGAGCTCTTGTTTCAGAACGGCCCCATCCGTATCCTCGCCAACGGCACCTGGATGCTGAACAACTATAGCTGGAATAACTTTGCGGATATGATCTGGGTGGATCAACCCGTCGGTGAGCTCTCTGCACGGTCCATCTCCCCCGACACCAAGAAGTCCTGACACACCTGTTGCAGGCACGGGATTCTCGACTGCGGACTCAACAGGATACAGTACGTCTGGCGTCCGCCTTATCTCCGCACACATATGTTCTGAAGCCTCTTGACATCTTCTAGTCGCCGATGAGGATCAAATGGGAGAGGACTTCGTACGCTCTCCTTCTGGCGTTCTTCTTGCATCCCACGCTCACCGGAGACCTGTGGCGGGGCTGACCTAGCTTGGCTTCCTGTCAAACCTTGTCAGCGTCTTTCCTAGCCTCGCGACGCGGCCGTTATACCTCACAGGAGAGAGCTACGCCGGGACATTCATTGTGAGTACATCGGGTGCAACCGCGGCTCCCAGCCGGCGGGAGCCTAGCGACCCAAGACGCCATGCTCACGATCTGCAGCCCTACATCGCGAAGCACATCTTCCAGACAGAGAACCCTCCGGTCAAGCTGCGCAAGCTCACCATCGGCGACGGGTGGCTCGGCTCCGAAGCCGGTGTGCTGGACGTCTCCGTGGTAAGTGCATCTTGCGACTAGTTGCCAGTGAATATCTGGAGTCTTGCGAAGAATCGCTGATTGAGAGCACGGTGGCAGGTCAACGTGATAGAGACGTATCCGGCTCTTATTGGGTACGATCAGGACGTCTTCGCATACTTCCAGGAGCAGTGAGTACCTCCTCGAAGCAGGTGAAGGAGTAAGCATTACAGTCTAACATCTTTGCAGGTCGCACCTCTGCGGCTTCGACCTCAATTTGACGTACCCGCAGCATGGAAACTTCCCAACGCTAAAGCCCCCTCCCTCCCCCAAGTCGGTGATACGTAGACAAGCCCGTAAGCAGACGGCGTCGTTCCGCAGATCCGTGGCGGAGAAATTCGTGACCACGCACGGAATAAACGGGCTCGGCAAGCGGGAAGAGTTCCTTGCGCGCAGAGAGGCGAGCCACTCGCAGTGGAAGCGGGACCTGGCTGGCCGTGCGAACGGTACGATCGACCACTGGTACGGGTGCTCTCTGCTGGACGAGCTGGGCGACTATGCCGCCAACTTCACGTTCCCGTGGTGTGAGTTCCGTTTACCGTCTCACGACGATCACTCGCGTCCGCATTGCCGTTCACATCGCTGACCGTTCTCATGACGTTTAGCGAAGGGAGTGTTCGACGAATACGACATCCCCGACGCGACCGACCCCTCACCTTCCTTCGACCCCTCCGACTTTCTCAACGACAACCACACGCGCGCGGCGATCCACGCGCCGACGTCCAAGGACTGGGTGCGCGACTTCGATTACCCCTTCGGGAACTCGCACACCCCTACCACAGACAATCCCATGGGAGACCCGAGCGTCGAGCCCATGGCCTTCCTCTCCGAACTTGCTGCAAACGCGTCCGCGGCAAATGTCTCCATTGTCTTCTACTCGGGCAACGACGACGCGCTCATTCAGCACCACGGGACGGAGGTGATCATCCAGAACATGACCTTCGGCGGTGTCCAGGGCTTCACGCGCAAACCGTCGACCCCGTGGTATGACGATGACGGGAACGTCGCGGGGATCGTGCACCAGGAGCGCGGCATCACGTACGTGTTGATCGCCGGCGCGGGCCACCTCGTGCCGGAGTGGAAGCCCGCGCAGTCCTTCGTCTTCATGCGCGAGTTCGTCTTTGGGTCGAACATGAACGGAACAGTCTCGGGCACGACGATTGAGGGCGGTGAGGACGCAGCGCTGGCGAACGACGACTTCCTGCCTGGAGGGACCGCGATTTTCTATGGCTCCAAAGCGACGCAGGGGACGTCGACCATTCCGGCGGCCACGCAGTCGGCTTGGAGCGAATTCCTCGCGACGGCGACGGCCACGCAATCGCCTATCGAGGCGAAGAACGGTGCGCGCGGGCATGTTCTGGGCGACATCCTGGCAGTCATTGCGGGATTCGCGGTCGCCTTATCGTATATACTGCAGTGATGGGGTGCGTTGTAGATAATTCTGATAGAGATTGAGGAGCGGCACAGAACCGCGATAGTTCTTGAGTATATAGATTTGTAGCCTGTTGAAGGCGTCGGCATGGACGTGCGGGCTGACGCTCCTTCGGCCGGCCGGTCTTGTGTAGCTGTATGAGGATGTCTGGACTACGCCATATATGGCACGCAGCGCAAGTGAGCCATTTCGCTGGCAAGAGCCATCGAGCCAAGCGGCCGTCGTGCAAAGACGTCCTCACGGCCCTGCCCGTGAGCACAGCTACACTCCAGATACGACCGGTGAGTATGGGGCATTGAGCACCTGTTGGAGACCTACAAGGCTCCAGGAAGGACTCGAATATGTCGCTTCCGCCGTGGGAGGACGCCCGGGCGGCATGTTGCTTTATGCTTCATCCCCGAACGAAAGTAGCTTCTTGTCTTGTTTCTTCGCCTTCTTCTTGGTACCCTTCGTGGGAGGCTGAGGCTTGTCGGCGTCGTCCCGACCGTCACCGACGGCCTTCCGCTTGGAAGTCTTGCCCTTCGCTGCAGCTCCAGACGAGAAAGAGAGGCCCTGGGGCGCCGTGGACGCTTTGGGTGCAGGGTCGCCGCTGCCTTCCGCCTTCTCGTCTCCTGCCTTTGCCTCTAATGCTGAACGCTCTGGTAGAGGAGGAAGGCCCTTCGCTGGCAACGAGCAGCGATCGTTTCAATTATGTACAGGCCACCAAAGCAGAGCGACAGCCATACCCTTTCGCTTCTCGTTCTCTGCCTCGACTTCCGTGAGATGCTTGCCCTGCTTCAACACGACCACCTGGGGCTTCTCGTCCTCGTCGTCCTCCCCCGCGCTCCCGGGCTCATCGTCGGGGCGTTCCGGAATCGCCGGGCGACGCGGGATGGGGGGCCGTCCGGACCCGTCGTACTCGAACTCGTCGTCTTCATCGCCGTTGTCTACACGGCCGCCTGAAGTCTGCGCCTGGATCCGCTGGAGGAAGGCAGGGACCTTGGCCTGATATTGGAGCTTTGAGGAAAGCTGCTGACGAGTGGGCTCTCGCGGCATGTCGATTCGAGTGAGATGCGCTCCTGCGGAGTTCTCGGGCTAGCAATCGCAAATATGAGAGTGACGACAATTCTAACTCGATGAGATAGGTATCGAGAGAGTTTGGAGGCAAGCCCGAGTATGCAGTGGTGGTGGTAGCGTTACTAGCGTAGAACTAAGCAGGCCCTCTGACGCACTAGCGCCCATAACGCATTTGACTTCGAACCTCTTCCACTCCTCGAGACTCTTGCTTCCGCCAGCTGTAGAATAGCCATAGACTACCGGCAAGACCAACATCCAAGATGCTACGAATGACCGGTGTACGCCTTGCTGAGTCTGTGTCGAAGCATCCTCTGAACCTCCGTGAAGCGAGTGCCACTCTGCTGCCACCCTTGCCGTACGTATTTCATCCTCTTGGTAGTGATATTTGTACCTGACCATCGCTGTATGTAGACTGTACCGGCGAATACTACGGGCGCACAGGAACCTCCCGTGCGAGATGCGTTCGCTAGGCGACGACTATGTGAAAGCTGGTAAGTGTCCAGAGCGCACGCCAAGGCTCAGCGAGACTTACATTCACCCAGAATTTCGCAGACACAAGGAGGTGACGAACAAGGTCCACATCATTGGTTTCCTCTCCCAATGGAAGATGTACCTGGATCAACTTCCTCCTGGCCCTGAGGCGCAGAGCTTCAGAGGCAAGCCGTTGGATCCCACAGTGCTGGAAAAGGTGCGTGACCCACGCTTGGAAAAATGGACCTTCGTCTAAGCCACGCGCATTAGATGTCAGCAGAGCAGCTCGGACAGCTGTACGGGGTCATGCATGTCGCCAAAGACGTCTGGAGACCTGTCTCGCCGGAACAGGACGGAAGAGAGCCTACGCCGAGCGATAGTAGCAAGTCATGACCACAAGCCTAGATGACACTTATGGAACGGGTGAGACAGCAGCGGTCAACGCTCAAAGTCATCCCTGACCATGCTCTTTAGGACCCTGTATAGCTTGTACATTATCCTAGATGTAATCACATCTAATGCATGCCACCCGTGCCCCTTGCAGGCTTCACCCGGCTTACTGCGGATAGCCTGTAGAAGTATCACCTTGGTTCCGCGCGAGAGAGCATCTCTGGGCGGCACTGACTCCGGGCCAAGGGCCGTTTCGAATCGGGTCCTCTCACCAATCCTCACAGGCCGTCATGCATCACGGCGTCGCGCGGGCAGAATAGTCATCCCTGTGCACCCTGCAGCAGGATCCACGATCTCCCGGCTCCTACTCATCCGTCCGCCCCATTCCTTCCCGCCCCGACTCTCCCGCGGGTACCCGTCACGTGGGCGTCTCTTCCCTCGTCGATAAGCGCTCTCAGGCGTCCAGGGGGCCGAATGCTGCAGTATATAAGGCCTAGTGCCTTGGTGAGACAGTCTCTCACATCCCCAGGGTCCGTCTTAGCCTTTCGTTGCCGAACCCAGCATGTCCAAAGCGATCGTGCGTGTTCATCGAGTAGGGGAACGCGGTAACGGCTGATTAGGGTGTTTGGCCCGTGCAAGATTAACTCGACCAGCGAGCCTTTCGCTGATCTTCCCCAGATCTGCGCGCGGCTGCTCGAGGCTAAAGCCCAGAAAGGTTCGTGGGGCTACAACAGTATGGTGTTCTCGGCCTGTGCGGTACTCAAGTTGAATGCTAGGTCTCTCTTTCGAGGCAATCGGGAAGGCTATTGGACACGATGAAGTCTGGGTCGCAGCTCTCTTCTACGGCCAGGTACTGCATATGACACCCTTTTAGTCTATGCTATGTGAGCAGGGGGCTAATTTGCGTGCCAGGCGAAAGCCAGCCCTGAGGAGCTTGCGAAGCTGGGGGAGCTGCTGGACATCCCCAATGCCAGCCTGAGTGCTGAGATCGGCGAGCACTGGTTCCCGCGCCGCGGACTCGGCCCGGTCCCTCCTCAGGATCCTTTGATCTACCGTCTCTTCGAGGTAGGCGTCGCCAACCTCCGTGTTGCTTGACGTCGCTGAGGTCCCATGCAGGGTGTCTTGGTATACGGAACGCCAATCAAGGCTCTCATCCACGAGAAATTCGGGGACGGCATCATGTCCATGATCGATTGCAAGGTCAGCGTCGAGCGCAAGGAGAACCCAAAGGGCGACCGTGTCCTTCTCACGTTCGAGTAGGCATCTCCACATGCTACCCCTCGACAGCGGCTGACGTTGGATACTCACAGTGGGAAGTTCTTGCCCTACCTCAAGTGGTAAGCGAGCCGAGGAAGCGCCCCGTAGTGTAACATCACTGTACCCCAACTGTTGTACAACAATCACCATTGCCAGGCTATCTACATTTGCATGCGCTCTCGTGAGTCTTCGATACAGGTGCCTATCCCTGGAACATTCAGGCCACTTCTATGGCGAAGCCCATCGCGCATTTACCGATGGGGTTCTCCAAATCGTCCACTTTTCCAACACCTTCGCAGTGGGCCTCACCCTTGGTCACCGGGAAGTCCGGAGGTGCCACGCCCTTGAGGAAGCTCTCTTTCTGCCGCTCGATGTATGCCGCGTTGGCCGGTGTGTATGGCACTGCCGGAATGTACATCACCGTCGAGTCCTCCTTCCCTGTGTGCTGCTTTTCCACAGCGTGTACCACATCCTATGCCTATGGTCAGTTCCCCCACATTCGAGCCGGGAGAAAGGTGTGCCTACACAATGCCAGAACACCATGTCACCTGGGAACACCTTCGGGACGGAGACCATGGTTTCGTCCAACCTCAGGTGGGGGTGAGTCTTGGTGTTCGGACGAGGACCGGTGAAGGCCTGGCCGAGGGAGTAGATTCCTGGAAAATCGGGGTTGGAGATATCTGCATGTGCGAATGCTCTCCGCGTGAGTCCCCCCTCTCTGCTATCAACTTCCAGGCTCACCAAACTGCCAATCCTCGGGGTCGAACGACTCGATGCTCTTCCCCTCCTTGGGCGTGAAGAACGGCCTGAGGATGATGTACGCGTTCGAAAGGAGCACGTTTGGGAACACCTGCAGCGTGCCCTCGTTCGGTCCAGTCTCGCTCAGCGCGAGCCAGCCCTGGTACGTCCGGAACACCGTCGACTGGTTTGGCCGCTTGTACAGCGAGCTCCGCGCGTTGATCCGGTTTCGCAAGTCGTACGGGTCGTGTGCGCGCCAGTCGCCGCTCAGGATCTCCGCGAAGCATCCGCGGAAGACTTGGTCCTCCCACCGCTCAATGCTGCCACCTGCATGTCATCTCAGTCAGCCACATCTCACCTGGCAGCAAAGGCACGGAATCACCATCTATGTGCGGCGGATGTGCATCCCATTGCACGCCCGGGTGGCGAATGCGGAAGCGGTCCGCGTAGCTCAGCGGGGTCGTCAAATCCACCTCCTCGACCTTCTCGCCCGACCTGACATGGTACATCTGGTTCAGCCACTTCGTCGTCTCCAGCACGTTGGGGTGCGCCCTAGCACGAATCTGCGACTTTGTCCAGCTAGACAGACATCGTCAAAACGCCGCTGTCACGGTATGCGACGAGTCTCGCTCACTAAAGCTGGAAGAACTGCTTGTCGTTCTCCGGAAAGCCTGCACGTAGCCATTATTAGTTGGGAAGCTCCGCGAATCGAGCGGCCAGGAGGCGCTACCTTCAATGTCGGGGTTCTTCGTCACGTATTCACGCAACCACTCCTGCCATTCCTTCGCCTCGGCGTCGTCCACCACGTCCCGTATGACGACACATCCCTTGCTCTTGATCTCCTTGACGCGCTCAGGACTCAAGTGCCCGAGCTCCGCGAAGTTCACTTCCGGGACGTTCTGCACTCCTGTCAACTTGCTCCCTAGCAGACGTGCATGCGCAAGAGCAAGGCATACCTGCGAACCCAGTTTCGCGATCTCTTTCGTCGTCTTGTCTAGCTCTTGCAGTATCTCCCCCCACGCTTTCGTGACGCGTGCCTCGAAATCGGGGTACGATGCTACAATCGCCTTCTTGAGCTCGACGAAGCGAGGCGGGCATGGGCCAAGCTCTGTAGACATCCTCGCTGTCGATCTACGGGGCGTGTATCAAGTGACAGGAAGTAGAGAGTTCACGGGCTAGGAACCTGCGAGCGGGGACTTATCGGACGTCCGCTCATGGCACCCCTTGGGCGTACGAAATGCGGGCTTATATATCTTGAGGCTGCGAGCCCGACGGCGTTGCCGGACGCCTCCTCTCACGCGCAGTGCGCTTATGAAAGTCACAGGGCTTCTCCAGCGGCGTCCTGTCGAGGACTCAGGATCACGGGGACTCACATATGAGACCTCATCTTTGGTCATTGAATTTGAACCTGCGACTACACATCGCTCGGCTTCTGCGTCGCCTCGCATTGCTCCGCAAAGGCTTCATGATGCCACAAGCGGACTACCAGATATTGCAGTATGTATGTCACGCCGCTGGGAGTAGAGTGAGGGCATGGGCATTTCATGTCCTGGGATCGAGTTACAACCACCGGCGAAACATCGGCAAAATCCTGTTAGCTTAGCAATGTGCAAACCATGAGCGTGGGCAGGTGCAGGCAGAATAAGCGCATACACTCACCTCACTGACGGCTTCGCCAGATAACACCGTTTGGGGTGGCTTCCGCACCAAGGTATTACATGCACGAGGCCGACATGCACTCACAGAAGCCCTATATCTGCCTCAGAGCCGAGAGCTCGAAGCTACACGCTGCACACCATGCTTAGGTGAACGTTAGTGTCATATGAGCATTTCGAGAGCGCAGGAAGACACAAGACGATTAATAGAGTATGGCAGGTACTCGGAAAGGCATTGCAGGATCGGTATGTAAGATAGTGCAAGCAGCGGTGAGATAACGAGGAAGACGGATCGCGTCCCCAAGACTGCGGGGATAGTCCCACCCGTTATGCCGTTATTCTTGGTATTCCGCCTCCTCCACGTTCTCTTCGTACTCGACGCCTTCCGCGTTCTCTTCTTCCTCATACTCGACTTCTTCGTCCGCCGTCGCCTCCTGGTACTGTAACGAGACGTCAGCAACCTACGCATCGAATTGTAACATATCCCGAACACAAGCTCACCTGCTGGTACTCAGCACTATTCAACTCGTCAGCACGATCCTAACATCGAGAGAGAGCATTCATCAACTCACATCAGGTCTTGCGTATTACTCTCCGCCTCCGAGAACTCCATTGAGTCCATGCCCTCACCCGTGTACCAGTGCAAGAACGCCCGTCGCTTGAACATCGCCGCGAACTGCGTCAACGTGCGTTTGAAGAGCTCCTGCACCGCCGTCGTGTTCGCGAGGCACGTCGCCGCCTGCGTGTGGCCGACCGGCGGGACCGAGCACAGCGACACGGATACGTTGTCCGGGATCCACTCGACAAACTGCGTGGAGTTCTTCCGCTGGAGATCAAGGATGGCGTGCTCAGCCTCTTGGGAGGACACATTGCCGCGGAAGATGGTAGCGGCGGTGAGGTACCGGCTGCGCACATTATAAGCTCGAAGGTACTTGGAACGAAGAACGTTGATACCTACCCAAATCGAGGGTCACACGCCACGAGCAGATTCGCGCGGTCGAACACACTGCGCACAATCATTCAACACGGGGAAGACCGCGCGAGAAGGAAAACACGTACGCGCTTGTAAGGTCCTTGGTGTTCCAGCGCACGTACGCCTTCGCCTTCGGGTCGTACAGCGGCGCATAGCTTGGCACGAGGAAGTGCAGCTGGGCGCTAATGAGTCGCCTTTGAGTGAGAGAAGCTCCATTGGAGAACGTACACGGGGGAACGGCACAAGATTCATGGCCAACTTCCGCATATCGCTATCTAAGAGTGAGCACTTCATCCAACGTTGCGACGGAGGGGTTGTTACCCATTGAGCTGGCCGGGGAACCGCAAGCTGGTGCTGACACCGCACATGACTTGCGACACCACATTATTGAGGTCGTCGAAGGCAGGGTGTTTGATCTTAAGCGTTCGTTGCGTGAGTTCATACCTGGAGGATCCGTTGTTAGCGTAACATGCCGGTGCAAGCAGGTCCCAGGACTGACAAAGCTTCATTATCGATACATATGGTCATGTCACTGTTCTCGACCAACTGGTGCACAGACAGCAATGCGTTGTAGGGTTCAACTACTGTCTCTGACACCTGGGCAGCGGAGCACGCAAATGTATCAGAACATTGGATGTCAAAAACACAGGTAAAGCGATGAGCTCACCTTAGGTGAAGGGAGGATCGAGAACGTTGAGAGCATCCTGTCAGGATATTCCTGCAGTATTCACATCAGGGGGCAGAAAACGCGTAGAGGAGGGCACACAACTTCTCGGAACTTAGACAGCAGGAGTGAACCAAGACCGGCACCCGTGCCACCGCCTAGCGAATGCAGCAACTGGAAGCCCTGCAGCGCCTCGGTCGCCTCAGTCTGCTTGCGAACAATTTCCTGTAGGCATATTGGTACTCAGACAACAGAGGTCTGTGAAGGACTGAGACGGGCGCACAAGAATGTTGTCCACGAGCTCCGCGCCTGCTTTCTTCTCAGTATGCTGCACACTCTGAATCAGGCTTGTGCCATACCTTCGGTGTAGACTATGCGGTGGTACCATTGACACATTAGCTTCTTGTAGTGGAGCTTGGAAGGCGTGGCACTTACATCCCTTCGCCCAGTTGTTACCGGCACCGGTGCTGCCTGTTACGAAGGTGTCTGGGCGGAACAAGCCTCCAAGAGGGCCCGAACGGATCTATGATCCTCCGTAGCTTGAGCATACTGCGATACTCGCACAGCAAGCGCGCCAGGAGCAGCCACTCACGCGGTCGCAAACGCCTTCTTCTAAGTCGATCTGCACGCTACGGGGTACATACTTGTTGAGCGACCCCGAGTGCTCGACCTCGGTGAAGAACACGCCGACCTAGATGGACAAACGCGCGACCGGCAGCTCAGCAAGGACAGGAACGGGAGTTAGGGTGGCGAGACGTACTCTGGCAATTTGCAGAGGGTCGTTTCCCTTGTAATGCTACGTGCAAGACAATCATATTGACATGAGCTAATCTTCAACATTCACAGAAGTCAGAGGCGCACGCACCCCTTCCTCGTCCAGTCCATGCTCCGCCAGGAGCATTCTCCAGAAGTTTTCTCCTACTTGGTTTCCAGCCTGTTGAACGCATGGGTATAAAAACAGGCTTTTTCAGCTCTCATGCGAGGGTGCATTACCTGTCCAACCTATACGCGTCGTGCAAGATCAGGTCTGATTAGCATGGTTGAACTTGCAGCGGTAGCAGCAGCTCGTGCTTACTTGGATGTTCACAATCTCGCGCGGCATGATGAACGTCGAGCAAGCTGGCTAAGTGTGCGGGGTATATGGTGGTTTCAGCGAAACCTGCAGCAAAGCAGAACGAGGAAGACGGGGTTGAGGGGAAAGCCGGGGGCAGTATTTATTGATTGTGTGACGTCTGGGCACGACTCGCGCTAGTCGCTCGGCTATTGCCGCCCCGTTCGCGAATCGGTTCGAAGCTGACGGGCGCTTACATGGCCAAATGCCTCGATTGGGCCGTAGCCGCCGTACGGACCAATCACCGACGCCCGCTCCACGGCTTGGACCACGACCGCCATGTTCTCTTTCCTCTGTGCCGTGCTGCTGCTCGTCGCGACGCTCAACGTCTACGCTCTCCCGCTCGCAGGCTATGGCGGCGTGGAGGCCGGCGGAGATGCATCGGCGTCATTCACTCCTCTCGCGGCAGCGCTGAGTCTCGTGCCTCTGTCCCTCCTGGTCGTTTTGAAATACGCCTATGTCCGCTTCCGCAGAGGCCAATCCATCCATGCGCACCCTCATACCTCCAGCGCTCTTCTTAGGAAACCCCTGTCTTCTCGCTCTTCTGCGTCTGTTCCGAGAGAGCCTACTGTGGAGCGATCTTGTGACTTCTGGCCGGTCGTTACACCTTACCTGGTTGGCTTTCTAGGCTCCCCAGAGTGGGAGACAAAGATCCGCTCGAGGCTAGACAAGACTCTGAGGCAGGCCAAGGCTGAATCTCTCAGGTCTTCTCGTCGATCTTTGCGCTCTCCTCCGTACTCTCCTGCTCTCGGCGACATCTCTCGGACGACGGCCAATTCTAGCACAGCTTATTACTCGTCGCTCTCTCACAAGTCTCGTTCTCGTTCAAAGTCTCTTTCTGTTTCCTTTGGTGACACCTCTGGCGACAAGCCACCTAGTCTCAGACTCATCCCTTACGCCTATCCTGCCATCACAGACTGCGCTATTATACATCCGTCTTCACCTCCCTGTCAACACGGCGTCTTCCTTCCAGTTCCACCGCCTCCTGCCCACACAGCACAGCCTCGTGTCAGGGGTTCTTCTCAAGAATATAGCCCCACTCTCATGCAAATCATGGAGCCTGTTCTCGCTTCTTGGTACGATGATGCCAAAGACCAGCAGCCTATGCCCAACGACACCTCTCAGTCATCCGCCAACACCTCTCGCGACAAATCGACCTCATCCGCTGAATCGTCGTTGCCGTTCCAAACTCCCATGACCTCTCCGCCTACTCCTGCGATGCCTGGCGCCTTCTCTGCCCCCTCCATGCCTTTCTCCGTTCTCAGGAAGCAGCTCGGGGTCTCCGCTACGTCTTCGGTTCTTTCCATCAGCGCGACCACCCTTCCATCTCCTGCCTCACCCTCCGTCGCTGTCTTACACTCGCCCGCAGCCCCGAGTATCCGCGTCCCCCAGCCTGTATATACTCCCAGCCTTCGGCCGGAAAGCTGCGCAGTCTTACCTGCGGACTGGCAGACTGGCCGTGAACGCCGCAGTGTTCACGCTCTATTGCAGAGTCCGACCCATCACAGCCCTGTGGTGGATCGTTCCTCTGGCATCCTGGACGTCATCGAGAAGCCCAAGAACCGTCGAACCAAGTCACCTAAGGTCTCGTTCTCACCTGTCCTGGGCCCACCAGCCTCGCCCGCCCTGTCTCACAGCGCCAGCGCAGGCCCCATCGTCCTGAAATCCGCGCTGAAGAAGCCCGTAAGCGGAGGGATGTGCACGAGCCCCTCCCTGCCCTCTTCTATGCGAAACTCGGTCAGCTTCAGTCTGATGAGCCTGGAAGTGCCCGGCACGGGAGTAGCCATTGCTGCCGACTCCTCCGCCGCTTCCCTGCGCTCGAGCACGAAGAGCTGGGACCTGTCGGAGATGATGCGCGACGGCCAGCTCGACGTGGACGCCGTCACGCGCGTCCTCGGACTCGGGCTTGGCATGGGCCTCGGGCTCGGCTCGCGGAGCAGCATCGGCTCCATCGCATCCGCCGTGAGCGCGAGCCTCGCACCCTCAGCGAAGAGCACGGCGGAAGAGCCGGCGGACGTCGACGCGGAGTACGACGTCGAGCAGTACGCGGCAGGCTGGGGATCGCCGAATGCCTCGGGCTCGGATAGCTTGCAGCTGCGATGGCACGTCCCAGGAATGCAGCTCTTCGCGATCCCGGAAGAGTCGCGGAGCGACGTGTGTTCTGTCGCGGGGAGCGTGCATGTGCCGGTGTAAGAGACTGTTTCTGGGGACTCCGGAGACGGGGTCGTCTCGATGGAGTTGGACAGCGGGTATATGCATGTGAACGAGGAGAGGGTGGCGGCAGTCACGGTGAAGAGAGCTAGCCAGGGGCAGGTACCGGTGCAATGGGAGAGCTGGCGGGAGGGCGAGTCCGTGGTGACGCTAAGCGTCGGGATTGCGTGGTAGTGGGATCGTCAACGAGCGCCTTGTCGATTTGGAGATGATTTGTACTCGTACATGTTCTGAGACCGACGTGATGTATACATACAAGCGATACCCTCGTAATGACAAATACTTCCTTTTCCCGTACCTTTGCAATTGACTCTCGTCGGGGCGCGCATACTATAAGGCACTACCCGGTCTCGGAGTTCGCGGGCCCTCGAGGCTTGCCGGAACGAGCACCTACTTGCGTACGAAATGATAAAGAAAGGCAAGGCTACATTGAGCAATATCACAGAGCACGGATACATCGTGATCAGCTTCGGTACTGGGTAACAAATACACATTGGGCCCGCATCGATCCCCCGGGATCCACTCGGGCGGGTAATACTACACAATCCCTCATGCCTAGAAGAAACTCCACAACGAACTTCGCTCCTGCAACCGCCGATGTCTCCTCAAGCCGGGGATGTTGATCCTCGACAGGATCGTCGTCGGCTCCTCCGATCCCTGCCGCGTTGCCTCCGCTCCAGGACTCGGAAGCTCGGCAGGAAAGCCTGTCGCGCCCGAGCGCCGGCGCAGCGCGACTTTTCGCCTGAACTGCCGTTTGCTAAGTAATAGTAACAGAGCGGGGGCCGATCAGTCCTGTTCCGCTCGGGACGAACGAGACGTGAGCGTGGACTCACCAGACAGCGTTCGTCGGCGCCGCAGCGAGGACGGCGCCCGGGCGGACTGCGGCTCGTACTACCGAGTCGGACGGGTTTGCGTTCGGGTCGACGGCGAAGTTCAGGTCGATCGTCGTCGGCGCAGCGTTCCCTGCGCCGTTCGCCTCCGAGGCCGCGCTCGGAGGCGGTGACGCTGAGACAGAGGCGGGGGCCGAAGGAGAAGGTGCAGCCGCCGAGGGACCGTTCAAGAAGATCGTGCTCCGGGCGGGAGCGGCAGTCCCTCCTGAGGATAACGGTGCTGAGGATCCCACAGGGGCAGACGAGGATAACCCCGCCGTCGCAAGGACTGAGGATGCCGAAGCGAAGACGGAACCCGAGGCGGACGATGACACAGCGGAAGCGGAGGTCGATGATGCGGGCGCCCCGGCGGTCACGGTGACCACCAGCGTGCTGACGACGGTCGAAGTAGCTATGGTCTCCGACTCCGACGCAGTACTTGTTGCTGCTACGCCGGATGAGGGAGACGCGGAGGGGAATGACATGGAGCTCGTCGATAGCGGGAGCTCGGGCGACAGGGATGAGGAAATGGCCGAGGAAGAGAAGGACGCCGTTTCAGAGAGGGTAGATGCAGAGAACGGCGTCGAAGTGGCAGGTGGCCGTGCTCCGGAGAGACTCGAAGAAGATGCTACCGCGCCCCCTGAGCTGTACCCTGCACCTGCACTCGCGCTCGCGCTCACACTTGCCGAGGCCGAAGCAGCAGCAGCGCTCGACGACGCGTCCGAGTACGAATACGACGCCGACGCCGACTCCGATTCCGCCGGAGCCTGCGCGACATCATTGCCCAAGAACGGGGTCGGCACGAACGTCGAGTTCGGGCTCGGCGCGGGCAGACCGTTGGGGTACGAGTCAACGAAAATGTCGTCCTGCGCGCCGTCCTTGAAGTTGTACAGGTCCGTGTAGAACGGCGGCGAGTACGTCCCTTCGAACATCTATCGATCACCCGTATCAGTATGAGAGGAGAGTAAAAAGAGCAGGGGAAGGGACGGACGTTGTTCCGCTCCTTCTGGAACCAGTAGAACGGCTGCTTCGCACCGTAGGTGCAGTTACCAGGAGCCGCGTTGGGCTTGTTGTTGTCCGGGTCGGCTCCGCAGCGGCGGGGAAGCTGGGGCTTTGCTAGCGGGACGTTCGAGGTCGATCCGGTGACATTGCACTTGAAGCCGGTCATGTAGTCTGGAGAGAGTAGGTGAATCACTGTCAAACAACAACGGGTTAAGGGTTGCTTACTCTGCTCACCGCCGCTGTCAGGCTAGAAACGAGGAGGTCCTCAGGCTTACTTCAGGAAGACAAGCAAGAATTGCTTACCGAGTGGATCCAGAACCAGGCGCAGGTGCAGCCGCCCTCAGGGCACGGCGGCATACGCGCCGGGACCTGGAAGTCCGTGAACCGCGTCCAGACGCACGTCTGGTTGACGCTGAACACCGTAAAGTCCTCCGGCTGGACCTGGCGCGCATCGCTCTTGTACGCGATAGCCAGCGCGCATCCTTTCAGGTCGTTGAACCCCGTGGTATGGTACGCAGAGGGGTCGCTGTTCGGGCACGGGCTATCTCCTTGGCGAATGTCGCCGCCCTCTGAGGAATTGAACCACGTAGTGGCGCCCTTGTTGCACGCAATCTCGGTGGTGGCGGGCTTGCCGGCGGGGAGCTCGAAGATGTCGCCGGGGTTGGGCGGGTAGTCGAGGTGGCCGTGGAACCACCACTGGTCAAAGGTGTAGGTCATGAGCGGGGAGACGGGACGGTTGTCGTATGGGAATGTCTTGTCGGTGACGTTGAAGCCGTACATGCTAGGATGCCAGATCGCTGCAGAGAGTAGTGAGTTGGTGATCGACGCGAGAGACAACATGAGCAACTGACAAGCATGGCTGGAGGCGAGGGGGAGAGTGGCTGCGAGGGTTAGAAGCAGAGCAGCGATCATGATGCCCGTGTATGGTATATTCTATGTGGGTCGAAGAGTAGAGTCTATGCGGACCAGCCCGAATAGTCCAAGTGCGTGGCAGCAATCCGAGAGAACCTGTCTCCGAGAGTCTGTAACCAAGCCGAAACCCGGGCGAGAGGAGAGTGTGTGGTGAAAATCGACCGCGAGTCGATGGGGAATGCATGGCTTGTCGGTGACGCAGTGATATACGGACGTCGGGTGCGGGGAGAATAAGAGAGCTAAAAACAGTGTGGCCATTGTTCTCGTAGCGACGCTGTATACCTGCCATACATAGACAATAAACCACATCAGTTGCCGGATACGCCAGGAACGCCATCACCCCGGCACCGCATGGTAATAAATCGCCGGCGTGAATGCACAGTCCGAGCTGGATGTTTCGAAACTCGTGACGCTCGGCGAGAACACAACAGGCGCGGCCGACTGCGCGCTTATGGTGCACAAACACGCCCAAGCAACGCGGTCACGTGGTCCTTTCTTTCTCCCGAGTCCCACCCGCCGAAGAGGTCGCTCGTCGGAATCATGGACGGTAGTCTGGCCAGCCTGCTTCAAGTCTCGCCTTCAGGCTATCTCCAGCGGTCTAGGCCGATGCAATTGGGCCACGGCGGCAGCATGTCCGAACCGCTGTCCGAACGAAGAATGCACGCTAGCCTCTAGCTAGTAGGCAGTCTAGAGGAATTCAACGGATGTTGTGACATATCCGACGTAGTGGTCCAAGTACCAACGCTCGATCACAGGGCCTCTGTCCGGAAAGTCCGCAGGATTCACCTTCAGATTCAGGATAGCCTCGGTCAAAATTCCAATCGCGTCTCCGATACCGAATGTACAGGCCCACGGGGCGGCTTGGAATTGGAAGCTATGCCGACTCAGGTCTGTCCAGACCGACGGCTTTGAGGAACGGACGTGTCGATACTCCACCACTCCAAGAACCACAGAAACGTCCTCACTGGAACTCACATCCGCCCTCTCGGTCTATAAGAGAAGGGCCTCCTCGATGACTCAGGACCACCAACTCACCATCAGCCAGCCGCGCTAGCTACCAGTGACACAACCCACTCATCGCCCAACTCAAATGTCGTCTACCACTGCCACCACCTCGACCCTAGCTGGCCTCGGGCTCTCCTTCGACTCTGCCTCCGCCTCTGCCTCCGCTGCTTCCTCTTCGTTCTCTTCTAGCGAAGAGAGCTTCGACAGCCTCTTCTCAAACGTCTCCCTCGCATCGCCGCACGAGTCCCCCGCCGATGTGGACGCTGAAGAGCCCACCGTGCCCACGCGTGGGCACTGGCACATCACGTACGGCTCCGACTGGGACTCGTCCGAGCCGGAGGACGGCGTCAACCACTTCGAT
This sequence comes from Pilatotrama ljubarskyi, assembly GCA_022385805.1. Lineage (NCBI taxonomy): Eukaryota > Fungi > Basidiomycota > Agaricomycetes > Polyporales > Polyporaceae > Pilatotrama > Pilatotrama ljubarskyi. The sequence continues at coordinate 17,257 of MU277727.1, read as the reverse complement.
ACCTACCTCGGGCTTCCCGAAGTATCCGACCTCATGCCCTGGCCCACTAGGTACCTGCAACACTTAGCTCCTCCTCGCCGTCGCATTACTGACCGGTGCCTCTATCACAGCCCGGACCAGGCGCACCTCGCTTCCCCACCTGCACAGTCCGATGCCCAATCCGTCCCGGTTACGCCTAACGACCGTGGATACGAGACCGACACGGACAGCCCGCGCGCACAGCGCCGCCAGCGCAGGCGGGACGCGCACAAGCCGTCCCGCCGGCGCCAGCGCGTGCAATACCTCGTCGAGCACGTCGAACCCATTATCGAGGAGCTCCCCTCCCTCGAAGAGATCCTCGCGCGTATCGCCGCGCACGCCTCTCCTGAGCCCGAGGACGAGACCGAGGCGGTCGTAGGTGCAGCGTCGGTCGGCCTCGGTCTAGGCCTTCCGCCGCTCGACGAAGACGAGCGCATAGTCTCCGGTAGCGAGCTCGAGGACACCCTCTCCGTCGCGGCGTTCGACGCGGACATCGAGCAGGACATCACCGACTACGTCTATTACGCGTCCGACGCCGACTCGGACGAGCTGCACCGCCGCGACTCGGACGAGTACGACTCGGACTCGGACGAAGACCGCTATTACGGCGAGTCGTACGACGAGGGCGAGGACCTGGACGCGTCTGGTAGCGGCGGCGGGGTGCATTACCTCGTCACGCACGTCCGCCCGATCATCGAGGACCTCCCGTTGCTCGACGATCTGCAAGCGCGCGTGGACGAAGGGACGGCCGAGGAGAGCGAGGAAGATATGCGTGCAGTCGCGCAGGCGACGATCGGCCTCGGACTCGGACTGCCCGTCGACGAGTCGCCCCGCATCATCGAGGGACAAGAAACTCACTCGGAAGTCGATCTCCTTCACCCCCCTGTGCCCTTCCACATCGAACCCGCCCTTCCTCCGGTGCCCGACCCCCCGGCTCACCACTACGACGGGTTCGAGACGATCGACCTCACGGACGACACCTCTTTCTCTCCTGCACGCCAACATGAGGCGCAGCACCCGCAGCCGCAGCCGCACACCACCCCCGACTCGCCAGACCTCCGCCCACACCCCGCGGCGGAAACGCCGTCGCCCATCGCGCTCGCATCGCCCATCCCCGTGGCGGCGTTCCGGCAGTTCGACGACGTGCTGCACCATAACCCATGGGCAGACTCGGAATCGGATACGGGAGCGGGAGCGGGGCTGGCGTATGCGGCGCGCCATCCGTTCGCGACGGGCTGGGATGAGTGAAGGGGAGCTGGGGCTCGGGCTGAGCATACGGACTCTTGCTCGAGCTGTGTATGCACGGTCACACGGACAGTGGTACGATACCTGTGATGGCGATGGACTATGACTGGAGCCACGTACGTTGAAACGATTGTATATCACCTCCATAGACGTCCTAAGAACTTGTATACTATACAGATTATCTGCCAGAACAATAGATGAGAGCGAAACCTACTACCGAGGTGTGTGACTTACGAGGAGCTAGCGATACAATTTGCAGAGATGCGCACGGTACAGTAGGGGTTCGCTGACGACCAGCACCACGTCGCCCAATTCACCGAACACTTCAGAACGGATGCCACAGGCTGAACGTCCTCTTCTCGCCCGCCTGGCGTCCAAGCCAACTAGACGTCAACGAGCGCCGACTCAGGTTATCCGCAGCGTGCCGTTTACTCGTGCTGCATTCGCGGTCAGCAATGACGCGACACGAATGAACGAGAGCACCTACCAGACTGAGCATCGCCCCGGAGGAGTACCGAACGGCACCTGGTCCGTCGGTCTTGACGTCGGAGCCGGAGCGACAGTAGAGGAAGCGGTGGTTGTTGATGAGCCCGCAGTGGCGCTCGCCTGCGGCTGCTGGAGCGTCGGGACGACCGTTGAGTTGGGGCTGGGTGGCGGGATCTCCGCGTAGGAGTCGACGAAAATGTCGTCCTGCGCGCCGTCCTTGAAGTTGTACAGGTCCGTGTAGAACGGCGGCGCGTATGTACCCTCGAACATCTTTGGAATGACAGTCAATGATGGCTACTACCAGCGACACTGGAATGTGGCGTACGTTATTACGTTCAGCCTGGAACCAGTAGAACGGCTGCTTGGCGCCGTAGGTGCAGTTCCCGGGCACAGCGTCGGGCTTGCCGAAGTCTCGGTCGGCACCACAACGCCGAGGGAGCTGAGGCTTTGCCAGAGGAACAGTGGAGGTCGAGCCTGTCACATTGCACTTGAAGCCGGTCATGTAGTCTATCGCACGATGTTTAGCCAGACTCTCAAAGCGGCATAGCGAATGGACTCACTTTGTTCTCCCCCGCTGTCGGCCTTGTAGCGTCACCATCTTCAGCAGTTAGACATTGTGGCGAGCTGAGAATCGGCTTACCGAGTGTATCCAGAACCATGCACAGTGGCATCCACCCTCCGGACATGGCGGCATCCTCATAGGGACCGGGAAGTCCGTGAAGCGCGTCCACACGCAAGTGTGGTTCACGCTGAAAACAGTGAAGTCCTCCGGTTGAATCTTGCTGACGTCCGACTCATAGGCGATAGCCAGCGCACAACCCTTCAGATCATCAAAGCCAGTGGTATGGTACGCTGATGTGGGGCTGTTTGGGCACGGGCTATCGCCCTGGCGGATGTCACCACCCTCGGACGAGTTGAACCAGGTGGTGGCGCCTTTATTGCACGCGATCTCCGCGGTCGCCACTTGGCCAGCAGGCAACTCGAATGTGTCCCCAGGATTCGGAGGGTAGTCTAGATGGCCGTGAAACCACCACTTGTCGAAGCTGTAGTTCATCAGAGGCGCAACAGGACGGTTGTCGTAGTCGAAGGTCTTGTCGGTAACGTTGAAGCCGTACATGCTCGGATGCCAGATCGCTTCGAGCATAGACGTCTCAGGAGGTACCGGATGGATCGATAGATAGTCACTCACAAGCATGGCCACGGACTCCGACAACGCCGCAGGATACCAAGAAGAGTGAGAGCGCAGGAAACGAGAGCATGTCTAGAGAGCAGAAATCTAACAAGATCGAGCACCAGGCTCAGACAGAGCAAGCGATCCGAGCAAGTAGGCAGAGAGAAACAGAAAGCACAACATCCCAAGGAAAGAGACCGGTCTATAATAACCACGGCTGACTGCATGTTGGCGGCAGCCTCACGGCGTTGCTGGCTATTGTTCACTGCACAATGGGCGAATAGCCTGGGCGTGCATCGATAGGCACTCACCCCGCCTCATCAGCGAGTTACTAGAAGCCATTGTACACGACCATAGAGACGGCGCGCAGAGCGGGATCAAACAGACTGAGAGACAGACGACGGCGGACGATGGACACTGGACAGAGGAGGCGCAACTGGCGGTGGCGGGACCTAACCGCATTCAGAAAAAGGCGCATCAAACAATTGACGTTGTAGTGAGCGCCCACGCCGCGGCCTTGCCTTCGTCCACTCATCGCTTATGTTTCGTACTGCAGTCAAGGTTTACCTGCCTCTAGACATCCATCGCTCGGCTGGATTGCTTGCTCATAACACTGAAGTTGACAGATGTAAGATATATGGACGGTGACGCTTTGCTAGGTGCTTTGCTCCGCTCTTATGAAGTACAACGCGTGCAGGCATGGTGCTTTGTCCTGCTCACCAAGGCGATGCGGCCCCCATCTTAGCCACGAGAGGTCAAATCGTCCTGCCACGCCACAGGAAGCTTGGACCTGTCCTTCGGGCATAAATATCGCTGCCTGCTGCATGCACGTCTTGACTCCGTACTCCACTCACTGCCTCATTGCCTTGACCGAATTCCTCAGCTGCCCCCGCGAACCCACAACCTCCGCCTCTGACTACAATGCGCATCCGTAACCGTGGTGGCGAACCAGATAACACATACCAATGGGCCGACAACGCCGGGCCCTCTCGCATCGACTGGGCATCCAATAACAATGAGAACATACAGGTCGTTCCTGACCCTCCGAAAGGTTTCCCAGACGTGCCCCTGAACGTCGACGTAAGTGTGCCACAATTCTCGACAGATAGTCCTTCTAAAGAATTTGTTCCGCCACAGCATCGTTATTGCACGCCTCCTCCACTGGACCCTCGCTACATCGAGGAGTCTGTCGGCCCAAAGGACGACTTTCCGCCGTATCATGGACGTGCCTCATCACCCAGCAACTTCGAAGGCTATAGCGACCAAATTCAGATGCTTCCGCCTCTGGGGACATTCGAGAACCCGTATGTCATTGAGGACGACGACAATGCGCGACAATACAGGCAGACTTTGCCTCCTCCGCCAGGTCTCGAGAACCACGGACCGAGACGCACCGCCTCCAACAACCGGCAGTCTGCACAAGCGGTTTCCTCCTCTTCGAGTTCAAGCACGTCAATGGCAACTACATCCTCTTCGCGCGGGACCACCAGCAACGCGCGAGCAGGCCCATCGACCCAAGAACCGCCTATCGCCAGATCCGAGAGATACAGAAAGACTGCCGCGGACGGCTTCACCCCGAAGATGCCCTCTCCTCTGAAGAAGCTCGCGTACAAGGCGCCCTCGCCTGTAGTACCACCCATGCCCGACTCTCGCTGGCAGATACCTCCCCGGAAGCACTCCACGAGCCCCGTCACGGTACTGTCGGTGAGCTCATCTGATTCCGAGTACGAATGCGATTGAGGCCTCGTTGCATTCGACCGGCCTCGGAGCAGAGAGAGCGTGCTTTCTCGAAGAACCTCGCTCGATCCAGCAACCGTTACACCCTTCCCGTTATGACGTCCAATCGACCCACTAACCACACTCTCTTCGCCTTCCGGCTCGCACGGCGTCGTCATCACCACGCTCTTTAGAACATCTGTATATCCTCCATTGTGTCACAGATTTACGAAATGTATTTCGTATCCTCCCCACTACCCGCAGCCAGTAAACATACGCAAGGAGCCCAAACGAGGTATTAACGCGACAACAACGAGAGAAAGTGTACCATACGCGTACAAATGAGGCAAGACGACTAGTGTACACATACAGCCATGGTATAGCCTAACTTCTTCCACCTTCCTTGATAGCTCTATACATACTGTAGTAGTCAACGCTTCCGATGGTTTCGGTATGCGACGACGCGGATGACAGTATTGTTTGTGAGTGGTGTAGGAGACAGGAGGAGGAAGCAAGCAGCGAGGGAGAGGTATCGACAGCTCTAGGTAGCGACTGACAAGTCGGACATGCTGGCATAGCGTGAGTGATACGATGACGATGCACCTGTGCCTTTGCGGCGGCCGCTCATGGAGAAAGCTGTAGGTGCGCGGGAGGGGCTGCTGGGGTACTCGAGCGGCTGCAGCCTGATCGGGCTCGCCTGGAAGTCGTTGAGGTACCCCATTTCGTACTCGGATGTAGGGACAGCTGGAGATCGGTGAGGCCGAGTAGCACCCAGCGACAGAGAAGAGACCCACGTTGGATAAAGTCGTCCTGGCTCTCATTTGACAGGACCTCGAGCGTCTTCTGGTTCGTCTCTGGGATGAGCATGGTCGAGAGGACACCTGTGAACATGAAGAATGCGAAGATCTCGAGGCTTCGGGACATCAGTACGTGAGTTCCAAGTGCATGTGGGCGGTTTGTCGTTAGAGACTCACATATGGTCAAGGAACTGATTCGGACCACCAACATCCTTCAGCCACTGGAACGCGAGCTGGGCGACGACCGCCCCGAACTTCCCGCTCGCGGCCGAGATGCCATGAGCGGTGGCACGATACCGTGTCGGGAACACCTCGCCGGGCACGATGAACGTCGTAGTGTTGGGACCGAAGTTCTGGAAGAAGTTCGCGAAGCAGTAGAGCACGACGAACATGGCCCTGCCGCCAGAGGACTCGGTCATCTTGTGGTACGCAACGCCTGATGTTCGCATAAGTAGATCGCCGACTGTGATGGTGGAATGCGGAACGTACCCATGATGATGAAGAGAACCGCTAACACCGTGAACCCCATGAACTGGATGGGCTTCCGCCCCCAACGGTCAATGAAGATGAACGCAGCCCAGTATCCGGGGACGAGACCAGCCAGAGACAGGACGAGGTTGCCGAGGCTGGCATTGTGCAAGTTCTGGTAGATCTCTGCAGCCGGAGCCAGACCCTTCTTCGGGGACCCGAAGCCGATCGCGCCCAGGATTAGGGACGAGTTCAGCCCGAGACCGTAGAACGCGATCTAAGATGCTTCGATGAGATGTCGACGCATATCCTTGTGGTATATGTTGGACTCACGTCCAAGGCAAACCAAGAGTACGCCGTGCCGATGAGTATCTTGAGGTTCTCCCACTTCCCAAAATACGACCGGAAGTCATGCGCGGTCGCCTCGCGCGCGATGACCCGCTGGTCTACAGCGTCTGGGTCGACAGTGTACCCTTCGGACTCGACGAGGATGACGCTCAGGTCACGGCCGGCTTGGCGGATGTTGCGTTCGATGTCGATGGTGAAGCGGGGTGTTTCAGGGATTGTGAGCCGGAAGTACAGGGCGACGGCGCCGGGGATGCACCCAAGGCCGATGATGAGCCGCCAGATCTGATCAAGGGATAGGAGGACACCTGAAGGAGTGTCGTTGAGGAAGGAGTGTTTGTATGCGGAGACTATGATGAAGGAGAACAAAGTAGCAGCTGCGGCGGAAGGTGCACGATGATCAACACGCTCCAACCATCGGCGAACGGCGGTTACACTCACACAGTTGTCCCCATCCCTGATTGGCAAAGACGGCGGCCATGACTCTGCCACGTATGTGGACTGAAGAGAACTCGGAAGAGATGACCGCACTAATAGGATAATCGCCCCCGATCCCGATGCCCATCTACCGGGCCAGAGTCAGAAAAGACGAGGACCTATAGATGAAGACAGGCGCACCATGAAACGCCAGAAGGTTAAGACCCCAATGACACTGACTGCTGTGCTTGGCGCGCACAGAGTCTGCCCAAAGGTGGCGACGATGATCAAGATGAGTTCCATACCATCTAGGGATAGCATCAACATCATACATGCGGCAAATTAGATTGACTCTGAGCCATACATATGCGTTTTCGACCAAGCATATCGCCAAGCCATCCGAAGAGGAGTTGCCCAAAGAGAACCCCAGCGGGGGTTGCTATTTTGATCCCCACTTCTTGCGCGGTGGTTAGAGAGCGGTTGGGCAGGCTCGAGAAGGCAGTCTCATCGCCTGCCATAGAGATTTGTTAGGTCCATCCGAGGAGCGAAGAGAATAGCGGAACGTACCTGCACCGTACAGGTATCCCAGCATAACAGAGACGATGTTGATAGCGAAGATGTCATAGCTGAACGTTACGGAAGAGCATTCATTGACGCAGTCAAAGGGAGTGAGCCGTCGGCAGACTTACGCATCTGTAAAGAAGCCAGCGCCAGAGACGAACGCAACCTTCACATGGAACCAGCTAGTAGGCCACGATGATTGAATGAGAACCGATTCGCCCAGGCGCAAGGTCACAACGAGATGCTCACGAGAATTTCGCATTGTCGATCTCCGTCAGCAGAGCAAGGCGTGTCTCGTTCAGGCGACGAGCCGCTGGCACAACGGATGGCGTAGCCTTGCCCGCGTGGTGCACGCTTCTTTTATCATCGAGAGCCCGAGCCTTGATGTTCTCCGTCGAGATAGTAATGCCGCGCATGAAAGCGAATAGCGTGTATGGGTGTGGAGCAAGGGCTCACGCTCTGGTAGGCATCCCGTTTGGCGAGCGAATGTAGCCTGCAGTTCCAAGCGGTCCTGCGCCTGCAGAGGTTCCGGTACTTATACCAAATTGGAATTAGCTCGCGCTCGGCGTACTAGCGCAGAGTTCGGACAGGGCCGAGTGCCGTACCTGTGGCTCTCATGACGGTCTGAAGGACGACGTTCTCTCAGAACGATACGATAGACAGATCGGAATACCCTAGAACGGGCTCATCGTGGATGGTCTCGATGCCCTCCGACGCATCGCGGCATTTTGCGTATGGAAGTTCGCCGCAGACCTGACTACGCTGGGCAGGTTAATGGCTGGGAGTAGAGTTCCCGCCGGGCGAGGTAACATATCTCCCCGGCGGCTGGCGACAGTGCTCCCGCAGGAAGATCATCCTCACCACAGCGGTGTCGAGCGAATTCCGTGCCTGTTGAGCCAGCGGCACGTCTGGCCTCGGGTCCTGCCAAATTCCAATCACGGAGGCCGGTTGCCCACGTGCGAGCAGTGTGAGTACTTGACGCTTGCACCCGAACAGTACATGTCAAGCCTCATTTCAAGCTCTGTGATTATCCGATCAGCTTCCTCGCCGATGCACCGAAGTAGTGAACGTACCCCAGGAATGGGCCATCGACTGAGCGAAGTGAACGGCCGTCGAGAGCGAGATGGAATCCAGATCTTCGCAGACCGCGCGCCCTTCAGTCGGGCATACCCCGACCAACGTACAGCTCACCACAGCCGCGAGGTACTAGCGTTCACAGGAACAGGCCTAGACGTTGCTGAAACTCCCCTGAGTGAGCCATGACTAGGGTGCCCGGGCCCAGAGAGGTCGGCCCCAAATCCACTGCAATGCAGCACTGCCAGCAGCGCTCATCTACCCGGTACCGCCGCGAGACCCGTAACAGTCAATACACATGGCTGTATGTCCTCAGATGGGATACATAAATACCTGTGGTGCAATGCCAGTGTGCCCTACCAATGCCGCAGGAGAAGGAATGTCTGCAGAACGCTTGGACATGCCAATTGAAGTATTGCTCGCTCGTAGGCGCCCATGCTCACGGTCCAGCCATGGCCAGTCCGACATTAGCAACTTGTTCTGCTTCTCCCCGGGGTGCCCGAGGACATACATGAGGCACTTTCCACAGGAAGATGTACCAACCTGGCGCTCCGCAAACACAAAGGATGCTTGGGTGAGTGAACGAAGGTAACGTCTTGTGGGAGCCGTCATCATTATACAACAGCTCTGACGCATACTAACTTTAGGTACGGCTACGACGTTTCGGAGCCGTAGTCACTGAAATCTGGGTTGACGTTGATGCCCATACCTCCCTGCACGCTTCGGCGCCCCGCCAACTATGTTAGGCTGCGAGGCCTTCGATACCTCAATAAAATGCAAAGTCCCGGACAATGCTGTCCTGTTGAGTTTCATGAACGCAAACTCGTCGACAAACGACATATTGTCGGAGAATCGTTCTAGCGGTGAGCAACGTCATCCTGTACCAGAGTTAGCGGCACTCCTTGATGAGTTCTGAATTACTCAGGACAGACATGGGAATACACCGCTGTCATGAGACGGGCCCAATAGGAGCATGGTCCGACCTCATATACTCGAGGGTCAGCCACTTTACAGCAGCCGGGTCGTGACCATAGTACTCGCCTCAGCACAGACCACCCGTGTTCATACACGGCGACTCTTGTCGGCTTCGCTCAGGGTATCCGTCCGTGAAGAATCCTACGCCCGACACGAAGGCGATCTTCCCATGAAAGAGGCTGGCGATTCCTTGCTATTATTTCTGTTACTCCGCAGAGCTCTGCAGACTTACAAAACTTGGCTTGGTCTAGCTCTGCCAGCAGGGCTTCACGGCCGCGCTGAAGCCGCTCTTGCCCCGATGCGGTATCATCCAGACGGCCGGCGTCATGATACTGGGATGCTGAAGCTGAGACGGAGCCGTCTTTTGCATGTAGCCTCACTGCCATATCGTAAGACCTGGATCTCGGAGGGCGTGAAGCCCTACTGAAGTAGGGCACGTGGAGCTTTGGTCGGTAGAGATGCAGTGGTCACCGAGTTGCAACGAACGATATCATATATCGCTCCAAGAGCGTAGGGACGGCCCTGCGCACTGGCGCCACAAGCGCAGGCACCCTTCTTTGCACGTTGACTAGAATACATCTGTAGGCTGGATATTTGCGCCACTAAAGCGGCAGGCAGCGAGCCCTACCGTCGCGGGGACGGCTCACAGAGGACTCATTGTGCACGCAGCTGATTGTGATGCTATCAGTGTGTTCGCCGACGTCAGCCCAGAACACTAGGTTTCGAACTCAAGGACGTACCGTCGGAGACTCGCATATACCGTCGAGCGTAGTAGCGCCTACCTGCAAACACGTCAGTGAGCGCCGCACAGCGGATGAGAAGGATCACACATATCCATGTATAGCAACCGAGCGTCCTGACTGGGATCACTCGTGAGCGCGTGAGCGTTCGAGCTATCCAGGCAAACTGAGATGTCAGCATCCCTCCGTAGCGGTACCGATGCATCAGAGTCGTCGAGCGTACAAGCTCAGCGTCAGCCAGGACCGCCCCCGGTGGCAGGTGAGCAATATCGACATAACTTCAAACGGCGAAAAAAGAATATGCAGCCTGCTTCAATAATCCCATGTAGTATCCGGTTGAGGTGTATCTGGGGCCTGCGAGGCGAGTGGGAAAGACCCCGAGGGAGACGTATATAGGGGAGTGTCCGACTCGAGCTTGGCACTGGCATCGACCACGTGGTGGCTGTGTTTATAAGCGCCTAGCGGCCACGCCCCAAAAAGCTCAAATATCCGAATCATCGCGACTGGGCTTTGGACTTTGAACTACGGTCAATTCGAAGGTCGAACGATGTCCCACTGAGACGAATTAGACTAGAAATGCGTAGAATGCACGAAAATCATGTGGGCGTAACGGGATAAGCCATGTCCAGGCAGAACGCGGGAAGAACAAGTTAGGTACCCACCCCCGGGCCGGTCCGGTGGCTACGAACAGTACTTACGAGTAGCATAGATATCCGATACTGGCGTCGGCTCTCCTAGAGGAGCTTCGAGTGCGTATCTCAGCGCTCTGAAATGCGATCAACCATCCAACCAAGCGGTAAGTTGAATATTCGAAGTTCTAAAGATCGTCTTATCGTCAGCCTATGTGTCATCATACCCTGTCAAGAGCTGTAACGGATATGACAGCACTCAGCGGTCCCATTATCCTAAGATGCACGCATATCAAGACATATCAACGATAGATACTGGACTTAGCCCAACTTACTCAGTACTTCAAAGTTATGCCATGCAAGGCCCGCGGGCGCCGGTCTCAGCCACCTCGCTCGATCCTACAATGCATGGAAGCTAGTCCCGTAACAGCGTCCTCAACGGCCCCAAAGATCGAGCAAAGAAGCACGGAGGCATTATCCGCCATGCTCTCCGCACCACTGGTGGAACTGGCCGCATGATGAGCCCGCAAACCGCAGACCACCCTTGTTTGCAGCCCGAGGCAGGGACGTCGCTATCTATATCCGCCCTCGGTCGAACCGGAGCCGCAAAGAGAGGCTGGTTGGATATCCTGATGTGATGTATGAACCATCTCCGCACGTTCAACGTAGATACCAACCGGCCATCCCCGCCGTTCATGAGCTGGGAAGAGCCGGCTCGCGTTCTCCCCATCCTGGAGGGTGCCCGCATACGGAGGGTCTGCAGATCTACTACGGCCACCGGCGCGGCGACCGCAATACCTCATCTCCGCGCTGTCCAAACGTCTGGATTGACGACACGAATCTGAAAAATGAAAACCTCGTCACGACCGAGAACAACGCGCAACGCCCGAGAAGCACGGGCATTAGATGCGACGACCACCTTCTCTCATGAGCGCTGTTCAATCTTCATCGAATACCGCGGGATTAGCACAGGCGAGGGACTCCCAGGCCGCGTACGTGCTAGCCTGGGGACCCGCCTGTGATGCACATTTAGCACGACCGCAGATTGAGTGCAGCAGGGACCGCCGAGGCCTCGCGAAGGGAAGTGTAGAAAAGATAGGATGGAAGACGAGAGTGCTCATCGGACAACCGCAACGGCCAGGAAGACAGATGGGTGGGCGGCGCAGCCCACGCATACATAGCCAGGCAGACCACAAAGCTTAACTAGCAAAAGGAGGCAGAGGAAGCCCACCGCAAAGCATGCGCGTGTCACAGGGCCTATTCAGCGGGACCCCGCGTGTTGGGCACTTCACGGTAGGTTTGGCAGCGTGGGGCTCACCTACAGACAAAGTCAGATCCAGTGTTCGCCCTTGATATGCGCAGAGCCCAGGCTGTAGCTCAAGGTTCACTTGTGCGGAGCGCATGTGGTACCCGGAAGGCCCACCTTGACAGCGAGTGACTAATGGGCCAGCTGTGGATCATGAATGTACTTTCGCACATGTTGACGTGTGGCCGACGACGGCCGAAATGTCCTGTGCCGCCGCCACCAGCAACTACTGGCAAGCTCCGGCATCGCACCTCGAGTGTAGCAAACGGCAGTAGCGGGTGGCGTTGACCACTTCGGCCAGGACAGAATTGACTAACGGATCGCGATCAGATAGGATGGGGCGATGACAATGTAATACGTGCCGAGATCCAAGTTCGCCGCAGTGCCTGAAAGAAGCTGAGAAGCCTCGAATGCCAGACGAATCCAAGTGGTCGAGTTCATTGCGAGCGAACGCCGGCGGACATCTGAACACCGCACAGGGCATGGAAGTACGGTCTCGCTGCGGAGCGATGGGGCCAGGAGATGATAAGCCAGAAGGCCGAGAGCTCGGACAGTTTGCGAGAGAAAAGCGCAGAGATCGTGAGTTGCGACCGACCTCAAGACATTTCGACAAGTGTTTGACGCTCCTTCACTTCAGATATGGCACCTGTGGCCGCAAAGAGGTTCGGAAACCCGAATGCGAAGGCGAGGACGAGTACGTATATCCGAGGTAGTCTCAGTCTCTTCAATGCGGTGCGAGGCAGGCGTTGGTTCGAGATAGTCGATGTACACTTCGGCCCAACAAGTCTTGAGCAGAAGTGCATACTAGGACACCGCCTGGAGACGGGCGATGATGAGGGCGATCCAGACAGCCTGCGCGGGCGGAAGAGGGTTATAGGAGACGAACGTTCGCGACGCTGTGTATGATCGGCACACCGAGACATAAGCGAATCCACATGGGCCGCAGACGGGGCGCTGTCACTTTCAGGACGCGAAGAGATGTGGTGAATACGGGGCACGGAGCTGCTGATGACCTGCGTGATGGCGAATATGCGGGACAAGAGTCGCCCTGGACCTCGGCGTTGGCGATTCCTAATTTTGACGGATGTGTGTGGTGTCGCGCGGGTCGCGTCGGGGGACGTACAAAGCCAAGGCTGCGAATTGGCGGGCGGGGCTGTCGTTTGCGCGTTTGCGCCGATGTGCCAGGGCGGAGTGGCACTGCGGGCCGAGGTCGCAAGAGCAATGGAGAGAAGAGGAGAGTGAACGAGAAGCGAGCGCGTGAGAACGTGCATGGAGGCCTCAAGTTGCCATATATGGGCAGGTGTACGCGGGCTGTGATTGGCCAGTGAGTACGAACGTGCAAGGAACAGCGCTGTGTGTGCCACGCAAACTGTCGCCCAAACGAAAGTTGCGTCCCGCCGAGGCTGGAGCAGGACGACGTCCTTGATCGTTTTTCGGGACGCTAGCTGCCGGCCATGGCCGCCCTGGAACTTAAAAGCAGCACAACCCCCGCCAGAGCGCCCTCACTGGCACCGTCCCTTCCCCACGCGTCCCTCTCCGCACCCTCCAGCCCGCTACCATCTGCGCTCCTTCGAGATGGCAAGTGCTTACCAGGCCGATAAGACCTCAACAAGCAGCGCAGAGGACCAGCTGCCCAGGCTGCCGAAAGGGAGAGTCGATGCCTACGCTCTCGACCAGAAGCGTAGGGCCGCTCTTGCCGAGATCGACTCGGCCAAGTTCTCGTGAGTATCTCCCGCCTCCCGATGAGCTCGTGTCCTGAGGGACTCTTTCTCCTAGGTGGTTCCACGTGAAAGTCGTCATGGTCGCTGGTGTCGGTTTCTTCACCGATGCGTAAGTCCCCACCGATCGACAATCTCCCGCTTGTTGGTATTCATGCTGCCGCTGTAGCTACGACATATTCGCAATCAACATCGCGTCGACCATGCTCGGCTATGTCTACGGCCACGGTCAGGTGCTGAATTCCAACCAGGATCTCGGTGTCAAGGTCGCTACCCCTGTCGGAACCCTCGTTGGCCAATTGCTCTTCGGTTGGCTTGCAGACCTCGTCGGTCGTAAGCGGATGTGTAAGTAACTTCGGTCGTCTCGCGGTCTGTGCCCGTTCTAACGCGTTCCCCTAGACGGCATCGAACTCATGCTCATCATCGTCGCGACGTTCGGTCAAGCGGTATCCGGTCAGGGTCACGCAGTCAGCATTATCGGCGTCCTCGTTGTATGGCGATTCATCATGGGTGTCGGAATCGGTGGCGATTACCCCTTGTCGGCGGTCATCTCATCCGAGTTCGCTTCTGCGCATTCCCGTGGTCGTATGATGACGGCCGTGTTCGCAAACCAGGGCTGGGGTCAATTCAGTACGTTATTCGAGCAGGATTCCACGTTGAACACCCTCTGACTTTCTCATGTCAGCTGCCGCTCTCGTTGGCTTCATCGTCGTTTCCGCATATAAGAACTCCCTGATGCACGATGACCCCGCTGTACTCGCCCACGTTGACTACATGTGGCGTCTGCTGATCGGACTCGGCTGTGTCCCCGGCGCGATTGCCCTCTACTTCCGTCTCACGATCCCCGAGACGCCCCGTTTCACCATGGACGTCGAGCGTAACGTGAAGCAGGCCGCTCAGGATGTCGACAATTTCCTCACCACCGGCACTTACTACGTCGACCCCGACGCCCCGATAGAGCGTGTCCGGGCACCCAAGGCGTCCCGTCGTGACTTCGTCGCCTATTTCTCCAGGTGGGAGAACCTCAGTCTGCTCATCGGCACCTCGTACTCGTGGTTCGCCCTCGATATCGCCTTCTACGGTCTCGGCCTCAACTCGTCGATCATCCTGCAGGCGATCGGCTTCGGTTCTCCCGACAAGTCGCTCACGGGTACAGCGAAGGTTTTCCAGAACCTGAAGAACATCACGGTCGGCAACATGGTCCTCTCCGTCGCGGGCCTCATCCCCGGCTACTGGGCGACGTTCCTCGTCATCGACCGCTGGGGCCGCAAGCCGGTCCAACTCATGGGTTTCGTCATGCTCACGATCCTCTTCGTCATCATGGGCTTCGCGTACGACAAGCTCACGGCAACCGCATCCGGGACGGACGCATTCGTGTTCCTGTACTGCCTTACGAACTTCTTCCAGAACTTCGGCCCCAACACGACCACCTTCATCGTGCCCGGCGAGGCGTTCCCCACCCGCTACCGCTCGACCGCGCACGGTATCTCCGCCGCGAGCGGCAAGCTCGGTGCGATCGTCGCCCAGGTCGGCTTCGGCAAGCTCGTCAACATTGGTGGCAAGAACGCGTTCGTGAAACACCTGTACGTTCTCGTCTTCTATCCTTTCTGTCGCCAGAACCGTTCCTGATCATGGTTCTCGCAGGCTGGAGATCTTCGCGTTCTTCATGCTCACGGGTGTCTTCTCGACACTCCTCATCAAGGAGACGAACCAGAAGACGCTCGAGGACCTCTCCAACGAGAAGCAAGAAGGATTCATCGAGGGTGAGCTCCCTCTATTCCCTGCACTTCACCCAGGCCACTCACGGAACGATCTACAGGTGTTGTGCAAGAGCCTGTCGCAGTATAGTCTCGCACGCACATCTCTTCGTCCTACGCTATCTCCCCTCTGCTCTCTTCCTGCTCCACGTATCCTCTCTCATACCACCAGACGCACCGACCTGGACCCCGTCTCCTAAGTACTTATGATCCTCGCGGTGGGCGCGATGTAGTATTGCTCGATGTTTGTTGGGTTGTAATGATACACTGCTTGCGTCGGTGCTTGTAAAAGTTGAATCCTTCATGTGTGTGGAATGCGGAATCCTGGCGCCCTTGGTGTTCTGCTCGGGAAATGTGTATAGAGTATCCCTAGACCTAATCGATTCCTTGTATGCAGAATCAGACTCGTGATCTACGCGTCCTCCTGCGACCTTGACTAGCCTTGACTCTGCGGAAGGCTTGTCCTTGCGAACTGTCCGGACGGTTCATCGTGAGAGTCGTGAGAGTATAAGTATACTGTTTGCTGCCCCAGCTTAGTGTGCACATTGTGTCTCTGGCTCATGGATGGCTACGAGTAAGTAGGGCTCGCTGCACTGGCAGATGCGGCTCTAGAGGCGTGGGAAGCATCGGCGTGCGGAGGCGGAGTGAGGCCCAAAAAGGCAAGTTCTGTGGATCGAAACCAGGTGGACTCCCCCTCTCTGGCGGAGACGATCCTCGGCTTGGCTTAGTCTCTCGGAGTCCTGCGATCGCTTGACACTATGATGTAACCGCTCTTGCGTTCGCCGTTTCCGAGCATATTGAACAACTCGGCGTCTACCGCATACCCTCATCTCACACGAACTTGTCGTCTAGCAGCAGTACTCCTCACACTTGGAACCAGGCTGAAGAGAGCTTGTGAGTCCGCGCCGCGGAACTAAGTAGACCACGAGATAATTACTAGTGCTAGCGACGCAGAACCTCCCGAATTGCCCTACATCAGAGCCCAATATGCACACCAAGAAAGCCGAAATCGTCCCGCCTTCGTCCTTCTCCGAGCCCTCCGAGCCGTCCCAGCTTCGCCCTGAGGACAAGCCGCAGGACACCATCCGCGGAGAGCAGGAAGAGAACCCGCAGCTCGTCGCGCATGACAAGGGGAAGCAGTCCGGGGACAGGAAGGGCACCAACGGCCCGGGCGGTGGGAGAGCGCGTAGACGCGACGAGGAGGCGGAGCGCGCGGATGAGGAGAAGAGGTCGGACGTCGCTGGCGGGTTTGGCGTCGGGCGGTCGAAGCTCTGATGCGCATTGGCACATTACAGGATGCGGTGAGGACGAAGGAGCTCGATACATGTAGCTGAGAACAGCCGCGATATTCGTCAACGATACTTGTCCACATGATCCTGTGCGCCATTCAGCAACACCACCGACAAAAGAACTGCAATCGCCTCTGCCACGGAACACGTAGCGCTGACATTTTCACCATGGATAGTATCATGGAATGCGCACTCCACTCATCAAGCTTCATGGAGTAGTATCGAGGCCGTAGCGGCCCCTTTTCTGTCTAGTAGGTGAAGGATGAGTGGCTGCGTAGTCAGTGCAAAGACACTCTGCCCGGCAGGCCGTTACACCCGCCTTTGCACCCAAATCCTACTATCCCCAGGACCACGGCCTGCACCGTGTACGCGTACAGCATCAAGTCGTAACGCTTGGCCATAAACTCGCCGACGGGATCCAGCGACATGTCAAAGACGGGAGGAAAGTGTTACGGCGCGAGCGCCTAACACGAATCTCATGCCCAGCGTCTCGTGTCTCGTCCTCTCCACTACGCCCAGTCTCGATTTTCTTGTTTTGTACTACG